>JANZLQ010000013.1:27507934-27520866 GCA_026212715.1 Elanus axillaris | reverse complement strand
CCCTGGCCCCCCCAGCACATCCCAAGAGGTGTCAGCTCCAAGGGTTGGGGCTGCCACCCACTGCTGTGGGTCATCAGGAGACCCAGTCCTGGTGTCCCGAGATCGTGACCGCCCGAGGGGTCGCTGCCGGGGGCTGTGGGGCTCCGGGGCTCGCTACCAGGCAGACTTCGCTTCCATGTTAGGTACCTGAGCAATCCCTATTGTATGTACATAAATATATGCCTATGTTTCCTCCTAATGAACCGTTACCCTGGTCAGCCAGAGAGGAGAACAGGATGAGGCCATTGGTGCTGTCTGTGTGTGTCTGTGTCTGCTGGGGGCACACGCTCAGCCTCCCTTGCCGGCTCGACCTGGGGCACGGACTGCTGGATACAGCAATCCCTACAAGGCCAAAACCCAAACCAACACTGAAGGATATTCAGCACGTGCCCGAAGCTTTATTTAGGGAAATACCCAAACGATTTTTGGCCAGGTAGAAAGTAAACCGTACTCTTCAGTGTGTGGCTAACACACAACCAATGTCCTTTTCTTTATTCTTAATGCCGTTTCTAATCTGTGCTCCTGGTCTCGTACACTCTACTTACTGACCTAAGAGGTGAGAAAATTCAAATGTGGTGAAATCTGCAACACAAACGTCCTAAAAATGGAAAGGAAGTCTCCCCCCCAAAGCAGTCTGTAGCAGGGCACAACTTTTTCAATTTTATTTTTGTAAACGCGCACACAGAGAGATATGTATACATATACACACACTCAAATATACATACGCGTATGTATACATACACATACCTGTATCTATATATAAAAGAAAGGCAGGTAAGAAAGAAGAGGCAATGCCATTAGGCTGGTAACTGACTGCATGTCCTCACCAAGGACAGGGAGTTTTCAGGTTTTGGATCAAGGGCAGACTGTTATAGGAAAGCAAGCCCACCACTGGGAGTGAAACAAAAAAATATTAGCTTAACCTATATTCTATTTTCAGCTGCTTAGTACAGTTTTTACTTTTCAGTCTGAAAAGGGCTCCACTGTGTCAGGCCAGATCACCTCCCAGCATGATGTGACCTTCCTTCAGGCTGGTCACTCAAGTGAAGTCAGACAGTTTCTAGGGCACTCCGGTTTAACTGTAGCAGTTCGAGGCTATTTTAGACCCACATTAGCAACTTTCTCTGGTATGGGTTGCATAAGCATTCGCAATCATGCTGTTCTCTTGAGTTCACTGTAAGTCAAAGTTGCGTATGTGTATGTAAGGAAAATCATATACACTCATCTGTGAATCACAGCAAATTGGTAGAATAGAGAAAAGCTAATGTAGAGGACTAGCATGTGAGCTCCTGGGTATTATTTCAATGAAATAAAGTCCTAGTTTTGCCTTCCTCCCCCAGCTATGCCTGGTTTGCTCATCTTCCTTTATCTATTCAAATTTCAGCTGCACGGAAATGACTACAGCAGCACCTAGCACTCAGCAAGGCTTGAATCAGTTACTGAAGTTAAGGTTGAATTTTGCTTGGTTTCCCACTGAACTAGGGACATAAAAGAGAACCTGATCTACTTTCAGTCAGGACCAACTGCCACCGCTGGAAATCATGGCCCACGACGTCTAATGAAGCAGGTAGCAGAGACCACGCGGACACGGCCAGGTCCATCGCCTTGCATGCCTGCTCATCCATGCTCTGAGCCAGCCCACTTCTAGCTCTTCAACTGGAGAAAGATGCTTCTTGGAAACTTCATCGTCAATGGGACATTAATATAAACAAGTAATGTCGACCCTTTCCACATACGCATTTGCTCAGCTACAAGTGGAGTTTATCTTAGATGTTTAATGTCTGTAATTTGTGAGAGGGACGGGGACTTCTCAAAAACCGAGCACAGAATCCATGTATTCTTTTCTGTCTCTGAAGAGGAAAGGTTTTCTTCCTGGCAGTCTAACCAGGAGGACAAACACCGAGATTGGAAACAAACAGTAACGGTATAGCTAATAGCTTTGAAAAGAATAACGCCCAATGTTTTTTAGGGCAGCCTTGTTTTCCTCTATCAGAAGGAATTCAAATAAAAGTGAGCACTATTTAAAAATAAACAAAGGAGTTGTCTAAACTAGAGCACAGGGAAGAAATGAGGCATGTCATTTCCATTAAGCTATGCTCAGCATATACAAACCAGGAGGGAACTTATGACATTTTTAAAAGACCTGCTCCCAAATGCCTTTATTTGTATATGCTGTACACACTTACCCATATTTTCAGTTACTTTCTCTCTTGTCCTTACATGAAATACTCCAATTTACTTTAACCCTGGCTTTTAAATAAGAACAAGTCTGAATAATAAGGATCTGCAGTCCCCTATAAACAAGTCATTTCATAGTCATACAGAAGATGATAATCACCTAATAGGTAAAAATCCCACTTGCAGGACAACTGACTTTTTCCCAAATGCAGCCTCCACTGATCTAAAGGGTTTATTGTGGTTTCCTTTTAAAATCTCTTTTATCTCCCTACTAGCCTTCCTTCCCACGATACCTATAAATAGACTACAACATTCTCTTTACAGATAGCTACTGAAATTCATCGAGAACACAAACAATGTCAGCAATTGCTTACCTATAGAAAAGAAGGAATTTTGCTTTCAGTTAGAGTCTCCAATTAAAGTTAGTGGCTAAAGAGGACAATTTGGTATATCTGATCACTCCACTTTTCAATGCTAAGTGTATCTTGAAAATGTCCATGAAAAGTTTCTGATCGTTAAGGTGAGATTCTCCGAGTAATTTCTTTAAGAGTAACAGAAAAACTGAATCCGATTTCTTTAGAAAACGTAAATCCATTCTGAAGGAATATTCAACAAACTTATTTTTCTTCCAGTGTTTTCTAAAGCTAAAACAGAATATTTTTTTTTCATAAACCTCACTACTGTTCTTAGATAAGCTCTGGCTAAAATAGCAGAAGAAAAGGGTTTGATGAGACTCCCTAAAAGGCATCAGGAACTCAGCTCTCGATTCAGAGCCACTGAACTTGCCAATACAGTTAGGCAATCCTAATTCTACAATAAAGCACCCGGAGAACTACGGTGAAAGGTGCTAAATTGTATTACTATTGAAGTAACATTAAGCAATAGATCTGCCACCAAGTTTTCTTTCCTTTCATGGAACAAGTTAAATACCTTCTTTCAGAGGAAGCCTCCTGCACAGAGCCCTCAGAGCTTCACAGTGACGGTGCAAGAAAAAGTCTAACAGACGTGGGCATTGCCACGGTTCGCTGTAATCAGTCCTCGTCATGAAAACAAGCAAGCACTGATGATGATGATCAAAAAAAAAAGATTTTCTTCCCCAAGAACTCGGTAGCGTTACTGTTTCTGGAGGATAACGCCAGGCAAGCTTCCCCCTTCCCCACCACCCGGCCGTTGCTCAGACAGAAAATCCTCATTTCGAGTACTCTGGGGAGGCTGCGTCTTCCTTTCACAGCTCCGCCCCAGCCCTAATATTTCTGTGCTAATGTAACAGTTCCTTCAGCACTTTTCCAGACATTAGTAAGCAAAATAATATTTTATGAAACAACCTCTAAGTTTTGGAAACTAGAACTAATCGGTACCCAGTCAGGCAGATTAAGAGGAGGATACATCCTGAACCACTATGTACTTTAACAGAACACAAAGCCAAAAATCTTTTATAACTCCATATCCTGTGCCATAGTGAGGCTTAAGGGAGAGCTTTGGGGCTTCTAAATAGACTGGCTAGTTTTCCAAATCTTTCGGTATATTTTGGAACAGAAAGTCTTGTCCGGTTCAGCCCACTATCAAAAAGTGGTTCAAATGATTTCACTGGCAATCATAAGGTTTTGACTAGCTTTGAGTCTTAGCCCATTAAGTACCAAATTATTCTGAGACTTTTTACGGTTTCAGCTCTTGGAATTTTTAACTTGGGCAAAACAAGGAGAAATGGGTGCATCTGTGTTCATGCAGAGGGACGCTCACAGGAAAATGAAATATTGACTGCCTTTTTCTCCCCAAATCCCACTGTTTACTTTAGAACTCTAGCTGCTCTTCTATCTCAATTTCATCTCATTTTCATTGAGAATTAGTATGTATTAATTACCAAACATGTACTAGTATAATATTATTAATGATAAACAGAAAAGCCCTGCATATATCTACCTTAAACAAAGATTTTAAAGATATTGGTCAATACTACCAGATACGAAGGAGGAAGAGTAGAACAAAGCTGGCACAAGCAGCTCTAGACAAACTCAAGACAGTGACAGATTTAAAAAAAAAAAGAAAAAAAGAAGGGGAATCTCCACAGGTCGAGACGCAGGATGGTAATGAGGCATCTATTACCAGATGTGCTCTAAGCAGCCTTGTGGCAGAGCTCCAACAAGACTGACATGCAAAGACTTTCAGCCTTTGAGATAAACCGTTACAGAAAATTGCTTGCAGTTAATTGGTAAAACTGTGTCAGGAGGAAGACGACCAAGAGAAGGCTAAGCTCAAGAGCTAGTCCTTGATGTAGCAGAGCCAAGGAAGCTTCAGCTGTTTGAACACATCTGCCGGATCAACAGCAGCTGCTGCCTCAAGACCGTGCTCTTTGGGCTGGTAGGGGAAGGGCCGGTGCTGGGAGACGGACGAGGACGATGCAGCGGGTGTGATAAAGACCCTGAATAGAAGGGAGGGTTAGACACAGCACACAGCCTGTTTCTACAGTTGCTTGCACGTTATGGGGAGTAGAGACTAAAGGGAACCGTTCTCTATGCCTATTTGTAGTTTCGTCTGTTTACTTTTCCTTGCTGATTTGGGAAAGCGGGCACAGCTACAGGAATAAATGGTGGAATGACTAGATTATATTTGAGCTTGGTTATCAAGTAATTTCCACCAGCAAAATCTTTCTGCTGACAACACTTGAGTCAGAAAGAACCTGGACAGCTTTCCAGAATCTAGGTTGAATAGATAAGCCAAGCAGTTAGAAGACATATGTAAAGATCAAAATGTGAGGCCACTATATTTCATACAGTTCTGAATCTGATTTGACAATTCTTTAGAAGGAATAAATGTGGGAACTCACAACACCATTTTTACTGCAACTTTTTCAAAGCTAGAATCACACCTGAAAGATTTGGCAGACAAAAAGTAAGCGCTGAATCCCTCTTCAGAGCGAGTGAATATGGCTCAGAAGCAATGTTTCCCTTTCTTTCAGACTGACTGCCAGGCACGCTTGAGCACCTCCTTTTCAAAGCACCACTGCAGAAGGGGCCAAAGGGATGAGAAAGGAAAGGAAGACTTTCTGCCGTGTACTCACAACAGAAGCAGATCTCCCTATAACTTTCATGACAAGAGAGAGGGGTCCTGTGACCCAGCCTCATTGAATGTCCCACGTGGGATGGGATTCTATTGCCCTCGGCATCACCACCGTCAGCATTCATCTGCCTTGCTTTTACTCAACATACTGTCCTATCTCTCTACGGGGAATCACACTCAGCAATGCAAGGAACTGCTTGTTATCTTCAAGAGGTGTGGGCAAAAGCTGAATGATGGAGCTGGTTGTATCGTTTATACATTTATTCAGTTACACAATGCTGATCAGACAGAATTAGATAAAAGACAAAGCAGGCCTCAGTCAGCCTGTCTTTCTTCAGTGTTTTATGAATAGCAGAAGTAGTTCTGTTACGGATTTCCTGAAGCTGGACCAAATGGAAAAGAAGGAAATAAATTGATGGCTCCTGGTCAAGCCCTGATCTAATGAATTTCTCTCTCTTAACAGACTTCTTGTGTATTGTTTTCTAGGTTTTGGAATAATAACAGATGACAGATTCCTACAGGGGAAAAAAAGTAGAAAAAGCCCCCAAGAATGAAATGAAAGTCCCCAAACAGGTGTAAGAGTATTATATTTCTATGCCACTCCTCAGGTTACCATTTGGAGCATTTTTGTATCACACAGCTACCTAGTACTGATTATTGCTTCTTCCCCCCCGCCTTCTACAGGTATTCCTTTTCTCCATTTTCAGTAATTGCATTACTCAAATTGAGCTCCTTCCTTTTCCCAGGAAAACCACTGAAAAAGAAGGTAAGCTGCCTAAAACTGCAAACCAACCCTGCCTTTACAAGCTGTCATTAACTATTCACCACTTGGCTCCGAACGTGGCAGGAACTGCCTGTTCTTTTTCCACAATTTAGGATTATGCACACTGTCTCCCAGTGAGGAAGAAGAATCATTTCAGCTCAGAACTGTATGTTTCTGGCTTTACATGTCTTTCCCTCTGAAGATGGGTTACTATCTGGGCTTTCAGTCATAATTCCCAGAATGACTTGGTGAATGTCTCAGAATCATTTCATTATTTACAGATATTCACAAGCAGCTGGCAGGAAAAGGTCTTTAAAAATGTATCTGTGATGTAAGGCTAGTATGTTCCTCTTCAGATTTCGAACAGATATCCAGTATCCAGTGACAGGATAAATATGAGGAGTTGCTGAACGTACCTACTTGGTTCTTGTTTAAAGTGTGGCAGTGAACAGACAGACATAGAATAGAATAGTTCAGTTGGAAGGGACCTATAACAATCATCTAGTCCAGCATGATTATACAGTCTGTGTGGTCCAAACATCATCTACTCCAAAAGGAACAGTACAACTGTATTTCCTCTCCTACAAGAAAGAAAAGAAAGCATGGTCCAAGGCAAAGGGCACTGACACTAAAAAAAAAAATCTCTTCTTGTTTCCACCATTAATTGACTCCCAGTAAACCAACAGCCGAGTTATTTACTTTCTTCCTGCTGCTCTCCTTTAGTTTGCTTATGTAGAACCTAATGTGTAGGCTGCCTCTGCATCCAACACTGTTTATTCCATTTCAGGTGAAACCCAGAAATGTAGTATTAAATACCATCACAAGCCCAAAACCTGACACACCTGCATTCTTGTCCTTTACTCTTTTTTCTCATAATGATGTGTCAGTGACACCCTGTGGACTTTTCTCTCCTGAGAAAAGGTCATATCTAGGGGCTTGCTATTGTACAATGCTATTTTCAGAAGTGATTTCTGGCTGTGTACTTGAAAATACAAGGATTATCTTGGGCAAGTCATTTAACCATTCTGTACGTCAGCATCCGTACGTAGGAGAAAGTGCTATAATCTCAAAATTAATGAGAACTGTGCCTCAGCCCTCATTTGCCAAACCTATCTTTAAATCACAGGGTCTATTTCCCCAAGGCACAGCCTAAAGACCCTACGAGTACATGCTAGCCACAATGCTTATAAATTACAAAACCAGTTATAACTAACATGACCCCACAGGGGAAAAAAAATAAATAAAAACCATCAAACCAACCACTGAAGCATAGATAATGCAGGGTTTGATGCTCTTCTCATTTGTAACTGCACCGGCAGTCAGAACACGGTTGTGTACAGAGCATCGTGTTTCCTCTCCGCTCCTAGGGCAAGAGTCAAATTTTTCTCAGTGTGATGTCAGGTTTCCAGAAGCAGTGTTACCCAAGCTGCCAGCCTCAAGGACAAGAAGTTAAACAAGAGCATAAATGTCACTCTACAGGAAGCCTGTATGTTTTCCAAGCTAGAATTTAAACTGAAAGGCTGTAGGAAGCAGACCCCCATCAAGGCCAAAGATTAAAATATAATCACTTCCATACGTGCTCTGTGTATAATATTGCAGTAGTGGCCTGGCATCAAGTTACCTCTCGAATGAGATTTCTCAATTAGCGGAATAGCTTTTCCTGGCAAGCTAAGCATTACTCTGCTCTTTCAGAAGGTTTTCTCTTAGCATGAGAAAAAAACGATGCATTATCAAAGTAAATTCCTTATTCGTTAACTCCAAACTGAAAATTCCCCAATAATACAGCTTTTCACAGAGGACTAGATGGCAGAAACCATGCAATGGAAATACACTTTTTCAGAATTGTGTAGCACAAGCAGCCTATAAGCAAGGCTGAGTTATCACTGAAAACCTTCACAGACACCAACGCTCATCTCCAGCCAAAATCAAGGAATTGCATCTCTGTGAGATGTGTTAATTTCTATTCGCCATTAACGAGCTTTTCCCTTCTTGAAAGTAGGCTTCTCCCTGACCTCCCTCACCTTTACCCCTAGTCCCCAAGAACTGGCACACACAGGTTTCTTCAGGTGCTGCAAAGGGCTCTCATAAAGATCAGCTCCCGTTAGCTGGTAAGGATTCGCATCACCTTTTCATGAAAAGACTCTCTTTGCTCGCCCTTCATTTCCATTTCCTTACTCGCTTCCTTTTAATGAAGTCTTCTCTGTGTTCGGTGCCAGCCCATGCACATCCTCTGAATTCCCCTCACACATCTCTTTCTGCTCCCTTAATTCCTCCCAGCACATTCTTTTTGGAGACTTCTCCTCCTCATGAATTTTTCAGCAGACTTTTTTGTCTGAGTTACTGTGTGATGCATTAGCTGAACTATTCCATTTTCATTAGTTTATTGTTTACCATAACCTTCTTTTCCTATAATTTCTGAAGAAATCTTTGCCGCCTCCTCCCCTCCCCACACATCACACTCAGAACACAAGAAGAGAGCGGAGGCCAGAGAGTCGGTCACATTAATTTCTTTTGATACTGTTTTCCATTTTAGCAGGAAAATCCCCACCACAGCAGCAACACAAGGAAACAATCTGATGTTACCCATGGATTATTTAAACCTGGAAATGATGTGTCACAATATAATGCAGGGATGGAAACGTGTAAGTGGGTCCTCATAGACTCCTAGGGCAAAGCTGACTAAGCTTCAGCAAATGAAATAGAAAACACTAAAGCTGTTTTGCTGCTGGCCCCTGTGGATAACAACAGGCCCCCTGTGCAAACCCGCTGGCTTGATATAGGAGTTACTCTATAGAGCACAAGCTTCAATTCTGCACCCTACTGCTTGTGCAGGTGTTGTAGTTTATAGACAGGGCACTCTCCTCCCTCGTTCCCTCAGCCATTTGCTCATCCAGTTCAGCATCTGTCACTGTGCTTTCCAGCTTGATACAACTGTAATTTTCCCACTTAATTCAGAAAATCTAACAGCTGCAATTCAGAAAGCAAGCTCACCTTAAGGAAGCATCTGAACTAAGCAGAACTCTGAGCAGGTGCTCATTTCAGTCTTATCAGCCTCAGCGCACGCATCGTCTCATTTTCTTTCTCTAACTGAGAGGGGGTGGCGAGGGAAGGCAGAAGCATCCCCATTTCCACAACTTTTTTTTTTTCAGTGATAAATCTTCCAGGAGATTAAAAATTCCACTGATGGATTTGAAAGTAGCTGCTGATCTGCTTTTGTAAAAAAGGACAGGTCTTTCAAGTACGAATAAAAATGCATTGGTGGAAGGAAGGTGGGAAAGGAATGCCTCTGTAGCTCCAAATTTCAGAAGTTAATAAGAAATGTGATTATATAACCTCAAAGCTATATTTGACCCAATTCTACCTTGAAACCCCATCAGCCAAAATACCCATGGCTTCTTAATTGGCATTCACATATGGTCATCCCAGTGACTGCAAGGGCAAAAGGTCAGGGATATTTCTATATAGACCCAACTGTTGAGCTCAGCTGCTCTGATCTCAGGAGGTTTCTGAGGAACAGGAGCATCAATAACCTAATGGGCCTGAATACCAGTGTCCTGCTGCCTGTGTGCTAGATGGAGGCGAGGACCATATGTAAGAGTCAGCAGGGAAAAAGAGAAGCGATAACTCTGTGAGTCAAGGGCTGATATGCTTCTTATTTCAGTGCCAGAATGATCTCACCTTCTTCCTCAGCTTAGCAGAAAGGAGATGTTCAGCATTTGCTACTGTGCAAGTGGCAAAAAGGCCAAACAAGGTTGTGTTCTTCTCTGTTTCAGAGCCAGTTTTCATTGGACAAAAAAGAAGAAAATAATCAAAAGTCTTCTAAAATTAACGGTTGCTGCTGACATAAAATGGAAGTATTCCTCTCTTGAAAGCAAGCTTAACAGGGCCTTCCTTGGTTTTTTTTTCTGTTAGTAGGGGAAGGAGGAAAAGAATGTAATCCAAAGACCACGTGAATGTCAAATATATATTTCTCTATCTTTGTAAATATTAAATCCAAATGCCTTGAACAGGCATTCCTTCTATATATTCTGTAGATAGGGCACTGGAACGGAGAACTGAAGTTGCTTGCCTGTGGCAAGATATTCCTGGTATCAGTAAGGGAACCTGGATTTCTCAGTGTTCCGTCCCTGTCCTCCCACCTTCCGAGTCACTTATGGCCCCAGGAAGGGCAACCACACTGCCAACAGCAACCAAGCTGCAGAAGTCCCACAGAAAAAGGGAAAGGACCTTCTCCATGCATTTTTAAGTCTGTTACATTATGCAGGTTGTCCAGATGGCTCGTCAGCAGCACTTTGCCTCATCTCCTTTGCAATTAGAAATCCTGAGAGCTGGTAAGTCTGACAGACCACAGGTATTTCACAGGAACCGGTACAATTTCTCTCAGGAGGCTCACAGTTTGCTTTTGTTTTCAGAGACCTCTCGGGTGAAATCTCGGTTTTTGAAGGATTTGTAACAAACCGTTACAAGATTTAGTAGTTAAATTTGCATCGCTGTCAGAGGCAAAGCAGCTTCCTCAGTTACATACTGTGTAAACAAAAAGTGCTTAGATAGTAAGACTTGCATCCTAAACAGAGATGTTCAGTTCGACCAGTTCCCTGTGCCCAGTCAGGTGGTGTTACTGCATCTGTTCAAGCGCCACCTCTGTTCCACCTTTGCCCAGAGCTCAGAAATTAAAAGAGTCACTAAGAATGTAGGTGATCCAAGGACAAGAAGGCCTTGTCAAGTCCCACCTTTCCTACGGAGTGTACTAAAGTCAAGGAAGGTTTTCTGGAGTAGGATGAACTCGGTTCTACCTACTAAAATTACTCCACTGTGCCTGCATTACTTTTTTTTTTTTTTTCCTTGTGCCAGAGAGAGGAATGAGAATGACCTTTCAGCTTAAAGGCTTGAACCTCTTCTTAGCAAGATGTAACCTGCTCCAATGACAGAGGGACTTAAACATGCAGGGTCGTGAATCCCAGCGACTATGCTCAACATCGAGGTATCTAAGACCTAGAAAAGGCAAGTCCTAAGCCAGACTCATCTGTAGTGCTTCTTACTGGATAGTTTAGGTGATATCCACCCATCCTCAAACTCCACATATTTGGGGGTTTTTAACATCCTGTTTTTAGTTGTCCAACATTGCAAGCGTCAAACATGAATCCCAGCTACAGATTCTACTAGATAACAAGATGAATAAGGAAGCAGAGTGCCAGAGTTCAACAGTAAACTCTTTGCTTATATGATCTTTGATCATTCTGGAAAACTTAAAAGACAAAGATTAAATTTTTAATTAAGAATAATAATTAAAAAAAACTCTTTGAACAAAATTTGAAATTGAACATTTTGATGTTGTCAATAACCACCACTTTCAGTTTCTTCTCCAGTCTGATTTTGGTTTAGTGCAAAAAAGGAAGAAAAATAGTACTATGATTCAGAATATGAAAAAATTAAATTGTTAGCTTGGCTTCAGGCAAGTAACTTAATTTCCTATCTTAAAAATAAGGGTGATACTGTCTTTCTGCTTCCATTTTCTCCATTTAGACTGAGTTTCACAGGAAAAGAAATATTTCTCAGCCTTAGTATAGACCATACCTAGTTCAATGAAGTTTTCTTCTATTTTTGGATTTCATTATTAGCATTTTAAGAGAAAGAATGATCTAGGTGCTAGTAAAGACTTTGGGACAAAGGAAAGTTACTTCAAAACATACGCTGTAATTTTGTCGCACATTCTTAGAAAATGTATGCTTTTAGAGGGAGTGTTTAACCTCAGTTAATGCTGAGCATTGTGTATCAAAGGATTTTAATTATGCCTTCACCCAGAAGTGGACCAGGATTAAAATAGCTGATGAGACTTCAAAGCAACTGCACTAAAAACTGTTGATCTAGAAGGAAAACTTGTAGATATTTTCCCCACAGGCTAAACTGAAGTGTCTTCCTCACAGCCATAAAGACGCTGGATATATACCACATTCAGTTCTTCACACTAAAACTGAAACAGTGGCATCAAAAAGACATCAAGTTGCCCATAGTTAAATAATAATAGCAGCAATTCCAGCTCAGAACCTTTTCTGTACACAAGGGAAATATCAGGCCTATGCTGCATAATTGAGCTGCTTTCTCTGGTATTTCTGCTTATTTTGTGCAGAAGCTCCTCCATTTCTATGTAGCTTTGAACATGCATCAAGGTGCTCTAAGGACCTTCCTCTATCACACAGGGCTCCACAGAGCTTCCTCTGCAGCTGAGACACAGGAAAGATAAAGCTTGACAACAGCTTGTGCTTTTGTGCTCTTTGAAAGTGAGTCTCCAATGGCCTGTAGCTGAACTACAAAAAATACAGAGTTGATTGTCAAGCTTCTCTCCTCCAGTGCTGCAACAAACTACTTCAGGCTCTCTCCAAAGTGCACTACGGCAAGATAAGTATTCTCTTCATCTTTCTCTCATTATTTTAACAACTGTGGCTAAGCTTCAAGACTCCAGGTTTCCAAGTAAATGGCTGAAGTTTTGCCATGTTTTATCAGGAAAGCAGCTTGGGCAGTAGGCCCTAGAAAGTACTGTCATCCTAAGATGGTGGTAGTCTATTTTAGATTAGGTCTTAATTGCACTGCCCTTATATTTGTGTAATTTCCAACAGCACGTTAAGCAAGGAGATTAACATCTGTCATGTGTGATTCACTCTGTCAGCCTCTCCTCTGAGGACAACTGTGTGCACATGGCACTGTTTTGGCAGAATCGATAGTTGTTCTTCTACTATATCAGGCAGATGAGACAAAGCACCTGTTGTGGTTAGGAAAGGGATGTGGGAAATTGGCTGCTGTTCCTTCTTCCCCCAGTTCTGTCTTACAGAGCACGACGTCCTCTGGTCTGGGATATCCCTCGGGTCAGTGGGGGTCGGCTGTCCCGGCTGTGTCCCCC
>JANZLQ010000013.1:27490496-27507895 GCA_026212715.1 Elanus axillaris | reverse complement strand
TGGGCTGAGGAGCAGAACAGCCCTTGGCTCTGGGTGAGCCCTGCTCGGCAGGAACCAAACCATCCCTGGGTTACCAATGCTGTTTCCAGCACAAATCCAAAACACAGCCCCCCATTACCAGCTAGGGTGAAGAAAATGAATCACAGCTAAAACCAAGACACCAAGTCACCGTTCGGCGAGATGGAGCCCGGCTGTCCTGGAGATGGCTGAACACCTGCCTGCCCATGGGAAGTGGGGAAGGGATTCCTCCTTCTGCTTTGCTTGCGTGTGCAGATTTTCCTTTCCCTATTAAACTGTCTTTGTCTCAGCCCACGAGTTTTCTCACTTTTACTCTTCCAATTCTCTCCCCCATCCCACCAAGGGGAAGTGAGCAAGCAGCTGGGTGCTTTAGTTGCTGGCCGGGGTGAAACGGTGACACTCCACATGAGAACCACAGTGTCTGGCAGAAGAAAGAGCATATAACAGCATTGCCTACTCCAGCAGGCCACGCTCAGGGTCAGTGCTGACCAGTGTGTTTCTGCCACCCGTATTATCCACAGAAACTCCATTTCACAGTCCCAGGATATCTCAGTCTTCTACAAAACCCTAGATTTCTCTTCAGGGTGGAAAGAAAATAAAACTGGTTCTCATGGTTCCTATGTAGAACATATTTCTGTTACAAGCTGGGAAACAAATTCAAGAGAATTGCTCTCTTCTAAACTTCTGTAAACAAGTGTGCCTTTTTCTGTTCTTTACATGTTACCTCTGTCTTTGACTTCCCCTCCTTGCAGACCCCCTGCTAACAAATGCAAGGTTAATTAATTGCACAATGTTGCCTTATTGATGGTAGAAGATACAGAATTTTCCACCTGGGATCCCACTGGTAGAGAATAGAAGCAGCAGCCTAGTTCATCTCTCAGAAGACAAAAATGTGCTGAAAAAGAGCTCTTACAATGCCTAAAGAGAAATTTTGTCACACTGCCTGTAGAGTAAGGTTGGTGTAACAGTCAAACTAAACCACTTGGCAGTTTATCTCAAAACATTCAAGTCTGCAACAATGGAACTTACAGTGGTAAATGTGAAGTTGAATGCAGAAACACTAAGCTAATAAGAGTAAGAAAACAAACCTTAATTTTGCCTTCAAAAGACTTAAGGTTACATAGCCAGAGCCTATATCTTTGTCACTTGAATCACAGAATTGTTGAGGTTGGAAGAGACCTCTGGAGACCGCCTAGCTCTAAAAGATGCCACCTAGAGTGCCACTGTGCAACTACTCAGTCAGGTTTTGAATATCTCCAGGGATGGACACTCCTTAACCTTTCTGCAACCTGTTCCAGTGTCAGACCACCCTGACCGCTGCAAAAAAGTGTTTTTTTAAAAAAATTGGTTTTCTTGTATTTCAGTCTGAACTTATTGCCTCTTGTGCTTTGGCTTGGTGCTGGTGAGAAGAGTCTGACTATGTCTTCTTTACCACGCCCACCAGGTGTTTATACGCACAGATTAGATCACCCTGAACCTTCCCTTCTCCAAGCTAAACAGCCCAGTTCTCTCAGACTCTCCTCATACTTAATAGGAACCCAGCCCTTAATAATCCTCATGTTACATTGCTGGGTTCGCTCCAGGTACATCTGTGCCTCTCTTGCACTGGAGAGCCCAGAAGTGGATCCAAAACTCCAGATGTACCTCATCAGTGCTGAGCAGAGGGGAAAGATCACTGCCCTCGATGTGCTGGTGATGCTCTTCCTAATGCTGCCTTGGAGGCTGTTAGCCACCTTTGCTGCAAGGACACGTTGCTGGCTCGTGGTTAACACCAGAACCCTGTCCTTTCTTTTCTGCCAAGCTCCTTTCCAGTCCAGCTGAAATACCATGGATCACCACAGAACTATTCATTTTCCTTGCTATGTCCTGTTCTCTCTTTTGTACATCGGTGCGCCTCTTGAAATATCCTCTCTGAAATAAGAAGCTGACTACCTTCCTCTCACCAGGCTCTGCACGGTGATGTGTCCTTCCTAGGCCATCACTAATCAGTGCCATAATGTGTAACAGAGTTCATTGTTTAGGCATCCATCATCTCAAAGTATTAATCGTGACTTTTGTTTTGATGTATTTTTGAGAAGACTGATGACTTGTTGCCAAATCCCCATCTTAAGAACAAGACTGTTCACGCACCGCTGTGCACAGTGGTGTTATATTATGTGATGTATAGTGTTCTTTTAAAAGAACACGCATATCTTGCCTTCTTTTCCTTTGCCCAACCATGAAAACTCCAGTACATGTTTTTGTACAGGTGCTTTCCCACAAGCAATTATAGCAAGAATTTCCATCTCTAAAAGCATGGTACGGGATAGAAAGAAACTCCCTGGAAACATAAAAAATAATTCCATTCTCAGCTGAAAATAAGCTTCTCCATCTTGTGTATTCTTTCAGCTGGTCTGGAGACACTCATGATCATGGTGTACAGTTCAAGTATTCCTTCATTGCTGCAAGTACCTTTGGGATAATTCCATTACTACCCATTCTGCATTGACCCAGTGTCTCTTGGCCACAGTTTTGATTCCATGATACCACCTGCACCCTCCAGGGGAAAAAACGCCACACACTTTTATTAGTCCTTGCAATTTTGGAAAAAATTGTTTATAGCTATAAAAGTATCTCAACTCTGTAGAAGCGTGATGTGTAAGGGGTTGAGTGCTGCACTAGTATCAGCCTGGAATTTTGATTAATAATACAAAAAGGTGGTTTTCTTCACCACACAGCAGTGTACCCCATAAATAAACCAGGGCTACATTATCATATTCATTATAGTCTGAAAAAAATATTGTATTGAGACACTAGTAGCAGAGATGAAAAACATGACATCAGAAATTCCATTCTAGTGCGGGTGGCAGAATTATTTACTGCCACTGGGTCATGTAACTCCTAGGTTCCTTAAATTCATACTGAGGGAATATACCTTTCTGTCTTTGACACTGAAAAGAAAATTACTCCAAAGGAAATATATTCTTATAAATGGCTACAGGGTTTGAGGAGAGGTAAACTTTTTGCCCGACACTTAAATGCAGTGCAAATAGGAGATGGTGAGACAACAATGTCACAAGACAAACTTCTGTTTCCTCCATCTTTATCTGAAGCATTTTGTCTGGTTTTTTTTTTTCAGATGTTGACTAATTTGACAAAGAAATTAAATATGCAGTTAAACCTCTCACTTCCAAGAAAACCTCATTTCCATTTAAGTCCCACAAATACTCGTTTCTTTTTCTCAACACTTACACCTTGTCTCCACACTCAGTGTAGAGCAAATCTCCTTTCTTTCAGGTTATTACTATTAATAAGTTCCCCATATTTTACATGGGACACTTGATATAAAACGCTCTGCAGTGAGTCTCTACTACAGGAAGAAGAGGGAAGGGAATTTATGTAACCTTCAATTCTTTTAAATGGATCCCTACATTTGTGTGGAAACAAGTACAAGCAAAAGTGCTTTGCAAACAGTGCCTAAGCCAGGGAAGCACACTTTATTACTAAGTACAAACTGTATATCACAAGCATGAGTTTATAGGGTACCAACAACTTGAAATCAGCCCTTCAGAATTTAGCCAACAACGTAACTTTCCACACAGCAAATTAGCCTACAAGTTTGCCTTACAAAAGTACAGAGAAGGAGGCTCTTCTAGATGATAGTCGGGTGCCTCTACGTTCTGCTAATTTATGTTTTCTCCAATGCACGTGGAAGTTGAAGATCAGGCAGACAGGGTACCCTTGACATGAAAATTACTTTTGTGAGAAGTATCTATACACAATTACCAGATTCACTAAAGTAAAAATAGTCACTCGCTTTTGATAATTATGCAAGTCCACAGAAAGAGTGTTGGAACAACTGAATTGCACTGAAAAAGGTGAGGAAGATAGCCAGGCCGTGATGTCAGCCCTAGCTTTTCCTTCCATCCTAGCTCAGAATTTAAGATGCATCCTAATCCTCGCTCCTGGTTCACAACTTGGGGAAATCCAGCTCACTCAGAGCTAGAAACTATAGTTTGCCAAATCACTCTTTTCTTTCTCTCCTATCAATATAATCTGCATGCAGCTCCCTGAGGCATCTGAAACTGCGAAATATAGTCCAGAGCCATAGAGCAGAGCTGAGGAATAAAGGTACAGTGAAAAGAGTAATAAAACTGGATTTAGGGAAGGAAAAAAAAATGATGAAAGGGATAAGAAGTCAGCTGCAGGAAGAATGAGACTAACAGGTGAAGAATTAGTTAGGAGGAGGTTAGTGGCAAAGGTTGTATAAAGGACATCTGAAGTAAAAACGGAGAGCAAAGGGAATAGCAAATGACACCTATCTAATTAGTTTAAAGTACTGGGCTTCTTCAGGTACAAGTGGGTG
Source organism: Elanus axillaris (assembly GCA_026212715.1). Classification (NCBI taxonomy): domain Eukaryota; kingdom Metazoa; phylum Chordata; class Aves; order Accipitriformes; family Accipitridae; genus Elanus; species Elanus axillaris. The sequence goes on along the minus strand of JANZLQ010000013.1, from coordinate 27,503,532 downwards.
ATTTTTAATGCAGTTCAGCATCCAAATTGCAATGTTGGCAGGGAGAGGATAGAGTTTGACAATGTCTTGGCTGGTTTGCACTCAAAGCAGAATTACAGCAGGGACTAAAATAAATCTGCCCTCAGAGGTTACATTTTGTATCACTGAAATAATGTAATGGGCTCAAAACAATACTTTGTTTTCATTTCTTCATTTAAATATCTTCTTTTATCTATATTAGACTTTAAATTGAAGATGGCTTTTTTTTTTTTTAAGAAAAAGCAAAACCTTTTGAAGTTTGAGATACTTAAGGATCTTTAACATAAAAGTTAATATACTTCATCTTTCTGCAGAAAAATTCTTCTGGTCAACAAGTATACCTAAGGTACCTTCAAACTGTAAACCATTTGGGTCCTCATCTACTATTAATAAAAAGACAATTATACAGCTACACATCTAAGAGCTTATCAAAAACATTCACATCTCAGACATTTGGGTCCTCACTCCAAAAAGCAACTCTCCACAGGGAGTCACCAATTAGAGGGTGGTACCCACAGGAGATGCTAATAAGTCCATTAACATTTCATATTTTAATGAGTGATCTGTAGGGAACCATAAAACCCCTAAAAAATTTGTGAAGCATAAAGAGTGGTGAAACAGCAAATAATTATGATGAAAGGTCAATCACAATATGTGATCTGAATCTCCTGGTGAGAGTTACATGGTACTTTGTGGGTCACGTGTGAGCCCAGACCTGCACACTCTGCCTCTCGTTAGGCTTCTGTAATTCGCGCTTGGCACATGCTAATGCAACTAAAATTACATAGCGTGCCCTCAGCCAGAACCAGCAGTAACTTCTCAATGTCTATATGCATACACAAGCTTTGTTTTAAATAGTTGCAGTCTGTTAAAAGGGGATTTTATTACTGACAAACTTGAAGCAACCCTTTTAAAAATACACTGCAGCTATACGATCAAAGAACCACTGCGGAGTGTGGGGGTCCCCAAATATTTGAACCACGCAGCACAACACAAGTCCCAACCCAGTGCTATGGTCAGAGGGGCAGGAAATTTGGGGATGTGTAAATGGACGCAAAGACAGCAAATTGGAGCAGGGAGGCAATTTCACCATGGTCTGCAGCGTTGGCTGTATTTGGTTTACGTGGCGAGGGTTTGGTCGTGGGGGGGGGCTGCAAGGGTGGCTTCTGCGAGAAGGTGCCGGGAGAGTGGTGAGCTCTGTGCCTTTCTGTATCTGCACGTAGGCCGGGTGCTTTTCTGGTAAGTGTGTTTTAGTCGGATCTACCATATACTGTGGCCAAACCAGAGCTATCGGGCCTGATATGAAGAAGTTTAAAGGCTTGTGATACAGAGATTGGTTTGGATGATGCAATAGTCCTGTCTGATCCTGAATTAAATTTTTAAAAAAGCCAAAGCACAGTAGATTAATACGAAGTGGGACAGAAGAGCTTAGAAACTTTTCCCATCCCTGTGAAAGAGCTTCTGCAAAATGTTCTTCATTGACGAGATGCAGAGAAGGCACGACACCTTTCTCAGACCCATTTCTCTCTTTACAAGCTAGGGTCTGTCCTCTGAGGACCAGCGCTGGCTCATAACGGAGCCTGTGAGAACGCCGGGGGTTATGGCTGCTGCTCGACCACAGCAAGTAGTACCAGAGGAGCCCACGGAAGGATTTGTGTATTATTTCTCTAGAGACGGGCCAAAGCAAACAGAAAGGCAGGCTGTGCTTTGGGGACTGCCAGCCTCGGGGAGTGGAGGGGTTGGTGGGGAAGAGGCCTGTGGCTACGGCTGAGCCCTGCTCAGGTTGTTTCTTTCACATGTCAGGTGGGTGACGTTTCTCCGTTTGTCCCAAGGTCCGTGTGGTAAACATGTCTTTTTCCATCAGTTTTACTCAGTGACTTAAGCACTAGGTTTGAAATACCAGAAACAGCCGCAACAGGAGTCGTGACACTTTAGCAAAATACTCAATTTGTGCATGTTAAATTTAAGAGCTGTTTGTGTGCCTGGAAGAGGAGGCAGAGTATAGCTACAGGTTATAACCAGAGACGAAGCTCCGGTTGTGGATGAACTCAGAGGTCGTACGCAAACTTGGGCACGGACACGAAGGACAAGGCAGAGAGCAATGGCTCTGTGAGAAGGAAAGTGGATGAGGACGGTCCCAAAAACCCAATGGCAAACGCCTCCTGGAAGGACCGTCCTACTTGCTCGTGCTGGAAATCTGAGGTCCACGAGGCTTGCGCAACGCAGGCCTGGGATGTAACGGTGCCCACAACAACGTCTCTGCAAACAATTCCCTCTTGCCCGGGTTTGCTGAGGTGGCACGGGTTGTCCTGGCCACCGGAGGAGCCCTGCCAGATGCCACCTATATGGTGCACCAGGTCTTCTCAATATTCTCTATACCATATAGCTATACAGATATAAATATCCTTTTACTTACCATAATATCACTAAATACATTAAGCTATCAGTAATGTAGTTCAGAAATTACCCACCTGGGCAGAGTTCATCTATAACAATGTTTTCATGTGTGGCCTTTGAAAACAATTCTGCCTTTAAATTGCATATAAAACCACGTTTGCTGCGTATGTAAATTAAATTTTCACAATAAGCGTGCAAAAGTACGGAATCTAATTTTGCAAGGTATCATCCTTTTGCTTTTGTTTCTCGAGAGTGAAATTTAAAGCAGAACATTAGCTTGCGAAGTTTTACTTAAAGTTTATGTTAGTGCAGCAACATTAGGAACAAAGTGCTATACTGTAATATACACAGTGCACGATACCAAGCACATGCAATAAGCCTTTTTCCTGTTTTCCCCATATCACAGAAATTATAAATAAACACACAATTCTTGCCATTGAAGGGGACTTTTGAGAGATAATTTGCTGATGTATTGAAAACCAAAAGAAAACCACCAGATTTACAACTGATGCAGATTTCTTGCTTGCAGTTTCATCGAGTGAATAGTTTTTCTAGGTTAAATGCAAATATGACATGCAGAAATTTATAAAAGAAATTACTGCTGAAGTTCGTGTGAGTCTCTGCAAACAGAGTATATATTAAAATGTAAAAATACTGGGATTGCACAATTTTTTCAGAGACTGCACACTAGAAAAGCATTAAAAATGGCATCAGTATTTCTTTTGTCTCATAGAGTTCATAAATGAGAGAGAATACACTAAAGAAAGGACTCAGTGGGAGAAAATTATTTGAATTTTACTGGGTTGAAAGGAACCAGGAGTGTTGTATGAATTAAGCATAATATATTTCTACAGCCTGAAAAAAACCATACTAATAATACGCTTACAAGTTAAATACCTTTTCAAGGGTTAACAAGATCAAAACCTAAGCAAGTAGCAGTAGTGGGTTCGGTTTGTTTTGACCCAATCAACAACAAGCAAACCCCAAATCATTATCAAGGTTTCAAAGCCAAGCGCAGCCCTACTGCTGTGCTTTTTTGTAAGGCCAGAACCTTAGTTCCTGAACAATAAACTCCCACCAAAAGTCCAGAAGACTCCATTTCTCATGGAAATTATAAAAGGCAAAGGATTTCCAATAACATTTTGTCAGTTGCTAATTAAACAGTTTTAACTCACCAATATCTGAGGTGGTTTGGGGCTTGAGATTTTTTTTTTTTGTTGCTGCTTTTGTTTCTAATTCTATATTTTGAAAGGGCATATGGGAACATATCTTTTGTTAAACAGTGTTAGAGCCACATTTTTTCCCCGTGCTAGGAAAAAAATGTAGCAAAACTAACTTTGCCCTCGGTAACTCTATTCCACTTTTGAAGAAAACAAATAGAATTCTGCCACTCCACTCAGTGAGTTCTTTTTTTCTGAACAACCTCCCCACTATTTTTTCATATGTAGTTCAATGATTCAACCCACCACATTACTGAACAATATTAACATTACTGTAAGCCAGGTTCTCCATTATGTGATAGAATAACCTTCGTTACGAGGCTTTTGTGCACTGCTCACCAACTTTCTAACCTGTAATCTTGCAATTGATTTAGTGGTGAACCATGATTTGAAACCCTAAGGTGCAAGAGCTGCCCTGGGTGCATGAAAGGAACAGCTGGCATCGGCTGGTGTAATCCCAGGTTGAATTTTTACAACGATATACTACAAACAGGGGTTTAAACCAGCAGGACTATATACCTACATAAAATTAAGCACCATCCCTAAGGTCGAACAGAGTTATTTTCCTACTGTAAAATATATAGAGAGAAGGAATTTACTAGAGAAAAAAAAAAAAGAGAGTCAGGAAGGGATTGTGCCTTCTGGCATCCAGTGCTAGCTATGACTAAAAACATCACAGAGGAAGAGAAACGAAATGTTGCAAGAACACATGGAAAAGCAGAGCATCTTGGAAATTTGAGGGAAAGTGCAACCAGGTCTCTGTTGAAACCAGCTGTTAACCTTCTAAGTGTGTCTTTCAAACTACTTTTTTCTTTTATTTTTTTTTTTTTTTTTTGTAAAACTGACCACAAGAGAAAACACAAGCCTTGTTAGCTGAAGTTCACACTTGCCCTCAAGTATTAGAAAGTGTACAATAACTTTGCAGCTGCAGAGGCTGTGCATGGTTCATGTGTACTCTTTAAGTGTTAGTCAGCCAATCTTTTTTTTCTCTTAGGAATCGAGCCCGCTGAGGAGCTGTTTACTGTTAACACCCCCCCCAGGTACACCTCTCTTGCTGGCCACACCCTGCCCTTTACAGTTTGTTCTGTTAAAAACTTGCATCGCTATAAGACTTTTGTTCTTTAAGAGATGTCTGGAGGGAATATTATTTTCACTTACTCAGAATTTCCCAAAGCCCTTACGTCTGAAAGTATACAAGAATATGTTCTGGGTATTATGAAATATGAGCCATAGGAGACACCATGATTATCTGACCTAAAAACATTATTTTGAAGACTTTTGCTGAACAGAAATGCAGAAATAATTCTTTAGGAAGCAGTGCAAAATGAGTTTTGCTGAAACTACCAACAGTAGACAGAAATTGGGAGTAGGAGAGGGCAAGAGAACTGCCAGTCAGTAGACATTTATCTACTTAGCCTTTGCTCCCACAGTTGTAAAAAAGTGAGACTCTGAATGCCAGACGGTATACTAGAAAAGCTAAAATAGCACCGGTGAACTACTGTCTTAAAAATAATTAAAAATAAAAGTAATAAAGTAACTAACAATCATGGCTCAAACACAGGGTTATGCCAAGATACTGGGACTTTCCCACTGATTGACACCAGCTTCACGGGAAGAACATAATAGATGAGAGCAGAGTAATTATATGGTACTAGCAATCTCTTTGCCTGTTCATATGTGCTTTTAGCGAACAGAAACACAAAACCTCCAACTACTTAACAAAATTGTACTTTTGTGAAGAAATTATCTCCCACAAAGCTAGTACTGCCCTGTTCTCCCAAGCTAATGTCCTGTTCCCTTTTCTGCAACTGGATTTTCATTTCAGGCTCACCAGCTATGGATGTGCAAGTATTGCCTGCTAAAAGCATCTACAGGCAGCAGGGTCATCCCAGAATTTAGGATTTGGATCAATAGCATTTCTTACTGGAGGATCCACACCAAACCCTACCTGAGTCAGGTCTGACTGGTTGTTGACGCTGTCTTGACGAAAAGCATGACAAACCAAAAAAATACCCAGAGCTAAAAAATTTGACAAGGGGAAAAGCCATTACTTACCTGGAAAATAAATCTACCCACATGAGAAATGGTATTTTATTAAAATAGAAATCATCCTGTATGAATGACATTAGGGAAGATTATTGGCAAACTGACAGATATACCTATGCTCTCAAATGTTGCCATCCACCCTGCAGGCAAATGCCAGACTTTCTTCCCTTAAAATCCAATTTCAGATTTGTTGCAGGCTTTGTTTTGTAAAATAAAGTTCACAGATGTACTTTGCTAATAACTTCATTAAAGCACACCTGAACAGAATAATTAACAGCCTCTCTGGTCTCCCTCAACTAGATTAGTAGTCATCATTGATAAAAGATCTGCTCACATCAAAGAGATAACAGGCTTTTCCCTCGAAAGAATACCATTAATGCCCAGCAACTCTTGACAGGGTAAGCATTGCGAGGAATTATATCCTTGAAATGTGTAAATGCACATCTGCTGTGGAAAATTATTGTTATTGTTAAACAATGCTAAATATTCAGTAAAACGCAAACAGGACATTGTTGTGTTTTACCTATTTTCTTCAAATAAGCAAGACAAAAATTTCAAGCAAGCAGTAATCCGTGTCCACTATGAACTAATCTTATCATCCCTGTTGCCTCCATGGCTCAGTTTCTATCAATGTAGAAAACCAGGTATAATGACCAAGTTACTCATAATTTACATATCTGCAGAAAGGAGACTAGGAAACAATTTTGTACATCAAAGCAAGTTGGACAGCTGTCTGTAGCCCACAGTCGGGTTCCCACCATTTTTTAATAAAAAATAAAATTAAATACTACTGCAAATTAGTGAGACAGAAAACATCTGGTATTAAATAAGTGACATTATATTGGTAGTTGGAATGTTTTTCTCTGAAGAAGCCTTTCAAGTCCACCCGATTATGGGAAATTGAATGATATTTTACCTGTTTAATATTCCTACTATTAGGCGTCCTTTGGAAGGAGAAGCTGGAGGATGTTTATTAGAGAACTTATGTCTAGAGGTGACCTTTAAGCAGTAAAAAGGGATTCGTCTTCTCAAAACAAACAAAAATTCTAAACTTTGTGAAGACAACCTTGAGAACACAAAGCAATTCAAGCCTGTTCGCACTACACCACCTACACTCTATTTTTGCATCAGTATTCAAAGTCGTGTCTGCATTTACGTCAAATGAATCAGGTAAATAACATCCTTGTATGCATCAAGTTTATTTTTCAAACCCGTTCATATAATTTTGGCTTTTTCTTACCAACCGTTTTCTGAGGAGGGCAGGAGTGCTAAAGAGCAGTGACGGCCGCACGACATATACACCCCCGCTTATCGGAGCCACGGCAGAGGCTGTACAGGGAATTCATCCGACGTATTTGCACAAGGCCTCTGGCAAGGGAACAACCTCAGCAGGATCCCGCTCGCCCTGGAGCTGCCGCCTCGGCCCCGAGGGAACGGAGGCAGCCAGGCTACCGCTACGGCGGGCAAACGGGAGGCTGGCCAACTACATCTTTCCTTGCCAACACCGCTTGGGAACCGAGGGGATGTCAGGAAAGAGCTAACAAGAGGTTTAGCCTGCTAAACCAACGCCTTCGCCACAAGCACCTGGAGAACCCCTGCCAGGCTACTCCGCTTCTCCAGGTTTGGGGAAACCCTCTCCTCCGCTTGCCCATCGCCTGCGCTGGGGGACCGGTCATGCCCTGACCGCGACCGAAGAGCCGAGCGCTATCCTGCCTGCCGCTGCTTCAGCAAGGACCAGATACTGTGCGGTGTAGGCATTTTTAGTGGAGGAGAAGGAGACTGAGCATTCGGAAATTACTGTGGAATCACAGAGCCAACAGTTTTAGGTTGAGGATAGGAAATACATTTTAAATGGGTGTATAAAAATAAGAAAAGGGAGTAATTTGAGGAGAAGAAAGATAATTTTCTTTGTCTACTTTATTCAGGGAGCAGCAGTGTGAATCAGCGCTGGTGCTAAACAACCGAGAAAAGCAGTATTTTATCCTGTTATCACTATAGTAATACAAAGGACATGCCACTGTCACAAGATATGATGGCACCATTAAAATAGCACAGTAAGTGCTGTTATAAAATAACTCTGAGTAAGTGCAAGGCCACGTCAGTTCCTCAGAGAATAGTTTCTTCGTGTAGGTTTCCATGCTTCAGGAGAGTTTTAAATGTTTCAGACAAATCTATTTCCAACCCATTCTCTGTAATTATTCCTGACACACTCTTACATTAGCAGTGATGCGTTTCCATCTCAAACCTTCCAGCCCACCTTCTTCACTTACTGAATCTTGTGCTGAAATCATAATGATCCTAAATATCTTATATCACATCAGTTTCTCTTGCAACAGACGAATGTCACAAACATGTGATGACTTAACAGCAGGACTGGGCAGAAGGAGAAGGTGGGTAAGTAATGGAAATTGCCTTTAGTTGCACAGTAGTTGAATAAAAGCAGAGGAATGCAAAGTGACGGACAGTGTATTGTCTACTTAGCGTGTTTTGCCCCTTCCTTGCCAGATTACCGCCAGCTGACAACACAGTCATTCTGTCAAGAATAAACATGAGCTAAGAAGCCATGACTGTATGAATAAGGCTGGACAGGCTACTGCAAAGCTCCATATTCCAAACCAGAAGGAAGAGATTTCTTCTGCTGAGGGTATGGCCTCCACTTCTTCCTCCAGAAGCAATTAATCCCCCTTTAAACCTAAACACTAAGAAACGTCTCCTGCTATTGCAGACGGACCAAATGCATGTCAGTGATCTGGTTTACGTATGTCTAGCCTTCAACCAAAAAATTCTGTCTTCTATTTAAATGCAGAAGTCTAACAATTAGATATTGTATGCACTCTGTTTTTAATTGGCAGAGACAAGAACAAGTGCCCTATCTGTTAATTAAGCTTTTTGTATCTCTCCTCCTGAAGCATTTGAGAATGTCAAATAAGCCATTATTAATTATCACACACTTTTAGTCATCTTTTGAATTTAGCATTTTATCATCCTACTGAAGGCTTCAGCACTGCTGTTGAGCGTACTTCTCAGCTGGCTTTGCTAAGATGGCTGTTCTTCCAGGCTCCACCTGTGCCTGCTAAAGGAGACCATCATGCTAACCGAAGCTACAATGGGCTTTAACTCTGAAAACAATAAATGGTTCAGCTGAAAGCAAACATGCATGAAAGGGGTCATTTTTAGGACATTCTGCTTTCAAATTAGTAAGTTAAAGGCTGTTAAATATTGTGTCTGTGCACACTTTTGGGGAAAAAAATAGAGAACCAAGTCACTGCACATACACCTCAACTTTTTCCTGTGTTTTCATTTCACCTACTCTCTGCTGATCCCCACTGTAGCATCTTACAGTAATAAAATTTACTATTTTTATATAGGAAATGATAGGGAAAAATGATTATTTTTGGAGGACACATTTATGGAGTGGAGAGAGGGAAGCAAGTTGTCACTGGACACCATTATCGTGACATATATGCCCATTAATTTAGAATGGAGCATATTCTTAAATGAGCCAAGAAATTGCAGAATCTAATTCATTGTCCCATTTTAAAATATTTTACAATTTAAAAGGAAATTTTAAAAGCAAATGTAGGGTATTTCTAAGACAAGAATCTGGACTTTTAAGTGTTCAGATCACAAAAAATTTTTGGACAATTGTCTCTTTAATCATGAAAATATTTACTGTGTTGAAAATACAACCTGACAACGTCATCCACAAATGCACAATGATATGCATGGTAAATTATGTAGAAATAATATGAATTACTAATAAGGTGCATGGTTGGAGAACTTTAAGCTTTAACACAAAATACTTGTGCACAGAAGAAGTTCTTTAACATCATTCAGACAACAATGTGACTGGATATAAAAATTAGCAATATACTAAAAGCGGAGCAATTCATGGGGGAATCTAGCAGCATACATCTTAGCTTCACAATTAAATAATTCAATCCCTTGCAATTATTGCTATTCCCCATTTCCCTGCTACATACTCACAGAACAGATTTGGGGGGTTTAATTTTTACTAGCTTTCCAGTATCTCATGTTTCCCATATTAACTCTTTTCTAAGGTATAAAAATATGACTGCCAAGTTAATTTTTTTCTCGCTGAAAGGTCATAAAGTGGCCAGAGTTTTTATTTTACTTTGAATTAAGTGATCTCAGCAGTGATGTGTGTCTAAAATTAAGCTCCTCTATGTTATATGAAGAGATGATGCAATGGATTGACAATAATGAAAAACAAAAATTCTTGCCAAAGTAACCTTATTTTACCTGAAGGGTCAGAAGGAGGGGGAGAAGAATGTGTTACAGTGCACAATATTGACAAGGGAAATTAAAATTAAAAAAAAAAAAAAAGAAACAACCTGCCTTGTAATCTTGTTTTTTAAGACCACACTTGGAAAACAGATATACTGTTTCCGCTGCATACCTAGTTATGTATTTCAGACAAATAGCAAGAGTCATTAAGTACAAAAAGGGTAAAAAAACATTATAGTCTGATGAAAGGAAGAGCATTTCTTGGACACACTGTGGGATTTGGACAGCAAAAGCCACTTTTCAGAATGCCACGCAGTTGAAAATTCAAGGAGACAAGAGTCAAGAGATAAATGCTCCTGGCATCCATTGTAATATTTTGTAGCAGCTCCATTTAATTAAAATATAAATTATCTCATTACTAACACCAAGAATACCTAAAGCAGATAGCAAGGCTCTCAACAGAATAAGAAACATAAAATAGAAACCAATTACAAGAAGTTTGGAAGCAGACATTGCTCTAAATAGAGGATTACAATTGTTTGATTTAGATGTGCACAAATTAAGTGCTGTGAGGAAAGGCAAACAAGAAAGCTGACTCTTGAAAAGCAAGGTCTCTTTCTTTTCTTGCTCATTTGTTCTCCACCAACTACCTGGGAAGCAAAGATCTCTGAGCCTTTGAGTTGGGGGGTGGGCGTGATGTTTGGGTGGGTTTTTTTGTTGCTTTGGTGGTTTGCTTTTTTTTAAAGTTTGTGTGGAAATAGCATTGTTCCTTTCAGAAAAGCAGGATTTAGGGGGAGATTAGTGACCATGTTTCTCCTTTGAATAGGTGGTCTCCAACAGCCAGTCAGACTTTGGTTCCTACCTCATCCTTCAGCCATGTTGCTCCTAACATCTAGTCTCAGGGCAAAGTTGTCATCTCTGTATTTAATAGCTATGGGCCTGGCTGATCTGGGGCTAGAAGCTTTAATAACAGCCAAGACAAGAGTGATGCCCAATAATATCATACATAAAAAGACGTGTTCTTCATTTACCAGGTTTTTAATTCATCAGATACCTTAGAATCTATAGATTTCTTTGTTTTCCATGTCAGTTCTGATTTGCTAAACTCGAGAGATGGAATACAATTATTTGCTAAAACAAGAACCAGAGTTTTCCCTGAAATTTAACTGCAGAACATTTGGGAGTTCACTGGAGGGAACAGTATTACTACTCCCCTGTGCTTCCCCCCACCCCAACAATGTATTTCTACCTTCTTCAGAGCTCCTAAATCATCAAAATACATAAAGTGTAGCTACTTTCATTGCCTCTGAAGATCACTGGAAGTCTCAAGAGAGAACATCTTATTCCGAGAATTTTGAGTCAGCTTTCTTGATCAAAGAGATTGGGATATAAAAGCTCAAATGAACTCCCAAACCTTTTGAGATTCACATGTCAGTGTTCCTGGAAACACACAAACACAAATCTCCCCCTTCATCAACAGCACGCCGAAACTCAGCCTGGCCCAGTGGTTCAAACCTGGCTTGTCCCCTCTACCGTCACTCCTTGTCAGGAGGTCTGAAGAAAAACAAACTATAATGCCAGCCACAGAACTCTTGAAACTTTTCTGAACTTTCTACTTTTTGTAGAAATGGTGTCCAGCTGAACAGTCCCCTAAACTACAAAAATATATTTTGGCTGATACAAGAAGAATACATCTTAATGTGTACACTAGCTATTATACTGGCTCTCTGTGACCTGCTTATAATTGAATGCCTCATTCTAACTCAGCGATAAGACAAGGTGTATACTCAATAAAAAACCCTATTCCACTGTTCAAGCATGAGGCTCACCTATGGGGTACGTGACTGTAAAACTGTGCATGCCAAACCAATACGTACATGAACAGGCAAAAAGAGGAAGGGAAGAGAAAAGATGAAAAATACCTTAGGGAGGACTATTTTTCTGTCAGTTATGGAGAAACAGTTCTTGTTATGATGGGGTAACTCAAATGCCATTCTATGAACTGCATCCTTTGAATTACACAATTCTGCGTTACACAAAAGGTGACCTTTTCAGTATGCTTTATGGGAGTTTCAGTATTCTTTATGGGAGTTTCCTGAACATTCAGACCCTTTCCCCAAAGGTTAGTCTGGTTATAATCAGGAAGGAAAAAAGACAGCAAGCTATTCAACAAAAGATAAAATGACTGGACCTATTCAGTGTCTTTTTTTCTTCTTTTTTTTTTTTCAGAACTATGCCTGTTTCCAAGAAGCGGAAACTGGTCTGTTTTTTCGAAAAATCTCTACCTACAAGAATTCACGTCAGACCAATATTCATTTAATTATGTGCATGTGACAGCAAGGACTTAAGACGGCAACAGCTTGGGTAATCTATGTCTGGCAGACTAGTTTCTGGAGAGTTTACACAAAAAGTTCTGTAATTGGCAGAATTAAAAATCCCCACTGTGCATGGCTTTGTCTCATGGTATGATGCCTAGATATTAGAGATAAGGTACAGGATTTCAATTCCTATGGGGAAACTGAGGAATTCTCTGATGTTTAAGGGCTAAGCACGCATTTCTCTGGAATAACAGGTTAAATGTTGAAGGGAGAATTGAGAAGGAATGATCACATTAAGTCTTCTCTCCTTTGGAAATGAGAACTAAACAACACATTTAGCTAGATATCATATTTGCAGATAGCTAAAACTAAAATACTACTTTTAAATTATAATGCATATTAATGTAAAAACTGAGATTTCAGTCTCTCAAAACAGAGGGAAAAAAAAACACAAACAAAACAATAACCCCCCCAACAATCCTTTTTTTTGCACTTATCCCCACCAAAAACTAGGCCTAATTTGGGTTTTTTCAGCAAAGCCGACTCATGGTTCATTCTGATTTTCTCTCTGCTCTAGTTTCTTTCTTCAGGATTTATATTTCTGTGCTCTTGACAGTTCATCTTTCAGCTGTATGTAGAATCATAGAATGGTTTGACTGGAAGGGACCTTTAAAGGTCATCTAGTCTATGGGCAGGGACACCTTCCACCAGAGTCGCTCCAAGCCCCATCCAACCTGGCCTGGAACACTGCCAGGGATGGGGCAGCCACAGCCTCTCTGGGCAGCCTGG
>JANZLQ010000013.1:27476194-27486639 GCA_026212715.1 Elanus axillaris | reverse complement strand
ACCAAAACCTTGCCACAGAAACCCAATACATCTTCCTCTAGAAACATCTTTCCAGGCTCAAGCTGAGGCATAGTAGAATTTGTGTTGCCATTGCCTGTGCTGAACAGCTTCCATAGAAAAGAAGTTACATCTTCAGTGAACAGTATATTCACCTAAAAACAAAATGGGAGATTGCTTAAGTTTGAATTTAGCTTCAACAACTACAGGTGGTGTGTCTATGCAAGCTAATTCTCCATGGTTTTGAGCGTGCTGCATCAAATACTGGACAAATAGAGAATCAGAGTTCTGCAGGACACTAGAAATGCAGTGGAGACTCTTGAGCAGCACCACATGAAGTCAGCCTGACTCCAGCATGGGTCATTATTCTTCAGCCTCCTTGGAAGGTAGCTCGCAAAGGCTTCGTACATACAGTAGAGTACTCAAACACACAACTTCTGAGCTGAAGCAAAAACTCTCCTGGATCTGAACTGATCACTGGAGAAGAGAGCTGCACTCGAGGTGGCTCTGCATGCAGAGCTGTGTCATTGCCCAACCCAGATTTGTCCATAGGTGTATGAACATTGATGGTATAATACTAACAGTAACTTCCTGCAAATAATGTTTGTATGTATCAACGTGTCTTGAAGCAGCATGTTGGCAGATTTAAAGTTATAATTACTTGAAAGCATATATACGTCTCACAGTGTCCTGCTCTGTTGCCTCTGTGTTGCAGTAAAGCTGGCTATTTGGGAATCATTATTGGATAACTTTGTGGAATCTATCCAGTCAATTCCTGAGGTGAGGTCTTGTTTGTACCTCTCTCCTCCTTTACTCCTGTGCTTTGTGAAAGATCAGGCCAGATACATCTGAGGATATGGAAAAAACAATTGAATGCTTAACACATTTGATGGTAAAGCCATCAACATAGAGAAGCTCAGAACACCCACAAAGTGGTGGGACAAGACATCATTAGTCTTTAAAGGGTTGGGAGTGGGGTTCTGCATTGGAATAATGTTCATCATGTTGTGCCGCTGTCACCCACCACTGTTGAATGTGTACACGTTAACAGGACAAGCAGCATTTAAAAACCTGCCACAGTGTGTGATAGCTTGGGCTGAAAGTAATGTGCTTGAACCTGACTATAATTAAGAGTTTGACTGAGGTTACTTAAACCACAGTTTTTCATGAGACTTTAATTAAAGTACAAAGCCCATATGATGTCACATACAAAAATGAAATTGGTAGCGTTCAAATTAAGAAAACATAATTTTTATTATTTTTTTATGATGGAAAGAAATGGTAATACATTGTTGGTTGTAAGTAAAAAGGCTAAGTAGTGGCAAGGTAAAAGAACAGTCATGACTTAAAAATAACAGTAGTAGGAAGAAAAAGCAAATGATGTCTTGTTCAGGAAATCATTCATAGAAAATGCTCCAGGATTTTGTACAGATAATGATGACATACTCAGTGAAAAAACCTGGATGAAGAGTTGCATGATGATATTCTTACAAAGCTAGATAAGCAAGGCATTAAGCAAGCAAAACTCAAATGTTAATAAGTATGATATGCATTCAGATTTTAACTCCTATACATACTTCAGGCTGTAAAACTTCAGACTTCTTAACTACTAGTACATGCTACTTGATCAAGCAGTGAACAATTTGTTACTTTGCAGATACTGAAGTCAAGAAGGAAGGTGAAACTGTCTCATGCAGATGTAATGCAGAAAATTGGAGAACTCTTCGCATTAAGGTAACTTTTTTTGGTTACACCAAAGACACTGTGTTACATGGAATTTAAAAATTAAGTTCTGCACCATACAAAGACCAGAATACGCAGAAAACACAGTGGGGTGGGGCAGGGGAATTCCTTCAACCTTCTTTTGGCTGGAGACTGCATGTGCTGTTTGTTAGAGGACCTGCTGGCTCACTGCTCATTATGGCATCTCAACTATAGACAGGCATTAAGCAGCATATTGTAAATGCCCAAATTACACACCCTTTTCCCTCCCTGGGTCCAGCAACACAGGTCTCGTAACCAGTAATTATAGTAGATAACAGTGTGCAGAGGACACCAGGAGGAAGGACAGGGGTAAGTAGAACTGTTAACTATGGCCTAGAGTTATTAAAACTTTCCTGTGAGTTCTGTTCTTCCCCTGTCTTAGAAACTACTGCTATATTGTAAGAATTTAATGGGTTTTCTTCCCCTCTGAAGTGAGATTTGGCCAATGAGAATACAGAGCATTACACACTCTTTTACAAAAAAACTCAAAATAGTAAAGAAAGAGTTAAATTAAAAAAGCAATTCCTATTTGAAACATTGGATTTTATATCTCTGCTTGAAGGACTGTTCAATAATGAACAATGATGTTCTAAGTGTCCAAAGATTTATATGAGCAGTAGGTAGAGGGCAAGAGATTTTAGCTCTTAGCCTTTATAAAGTTGAGGAAATAGCCTGGTTCAGAAAGGTATGCTGTGCTCACATACCCACCATGTCAGTGTCAATACCAGTCACACTTAAAAGTTCTGAGATATAAACAAGCTGTTAAGGAGCTCCTCAGTAACTTTAATCCATGTACCACTTCAGCAAGCTACTAGCATAGTCAAGGATTTCTCTGCAGACCAAAGTTAAAGGTGACAAGTTGAGGAGGCAATGTTGCCATAAGGCAAAAATCATTTATGCTCAAAACTGTTCCACAGTACAGTATTCTCAGAAAAGTTTCAGAAGATGTGACTGATTTTAAACAATCACTAAGTTCTGTTTTTACTAAGAAAGAAGATTCTTTTCATATTTTACTTAAAAGAAAATTACAGGAAAATTTTCATGTTTAACTGCTATGTAAATATTTGCTCCTGTATTCACCAAAAGAAAGTACAAACTACTGTAGTACCCATTCTTCTTAGGCACCGTATAAATCTGAGTTCAGACCTGCTAATAACACCTGACTTCTACTGGGATAGAGAAAAACTGGAAGAGCTTTATGACAAGACTTGTCAGTTTCTCAACATTAATCGCAGAGTTAAGGTAGGTGTCTTACTGTTAGAATTTTCCACACTCAGATCAGCTGTCTTTGGCTCAGCAGGATTACAAACTGCTCCACGAACGTCTTGTTTTAATTGTAGAAACTGACGAAAGCATAATAGGATCCTATACGCTATCCCCTTTTCCATGTGTTCATAACCCACTCACATTTTTTACCCAGTTTAGGCTAACAACCCTGCCTCAAATCAATGGATTGCATGTTTCCTGAACCACTAAATTAGGCTTTACATAGCTATAAGAAGAGGGCATTTAATTCTTGTTCTGAAATGTGTGCGAGAAAATAAGTTAAAAAATGGAGGTGTGAAGCAGTCTTCTTACTGACATGACCAGTCAGGTCAGTTCGTTGAAGGGGGACATAATGCTTGCTGCTGAACCAGAATAAGGAACACAAAAACTACCTCTTCTGATAGTACATCAACCTTCAATATTTAGTTACTTTCCAGGCATTCCAGTAAGCTGCAAATTCTTTTTCTTGTGCCTGTTTTCATGAGTAGATAGCACCTGGAAGCAGTTCAATACCTCTAGATGCATTATCTAAATTTCAGTTATTTTTGTGAACCTATTGAAATAACACTCATTTATATTGAAACTTGTCACTTGCGCACATTGCCTTACAGGACTTCATGTTCTATTCTTTCGCAGACGAGTGTTAACACCTTTCTAGTTCTGTTCAGTGAGCCCTTCTGTGGATTGTGTTCCTTTATTTAGTAATCTCATTCCACTTACAGAATCCAGATTTGCCATATATTTGGAATCTCTTACAGGTAATGAATGAAAAGCTTCAGCACTGCATGGAGCTGACAGACCTAATGCGAAATCACCTGAATGAAAAGCATGCCCTACGCCTCGAGTGGATGATAGTAATACTCATCACCATAGAGGTTGGTGGGGTTTTTTTCCACTATCACATTGAAAATGTAATAACAAGTTCAATTTATTTACTTCATAATTTGAGAATCAAGATTATTTTATTAATGTACGGTACAAGTGGATTAGTCTTCAGTTCTTTGCAAGTAACTTTTGAATTGCAGCTATAATTATTTTTCAGATTACTCGTTTACAGTGTAAGCTGTTTTAAGGATCATTAAATCAAATAAAAATTCCTATCAACATGTTTGCTATTCCACAGGTTCTGTTTGAACTTGCAAGGGTAGTTTTCTGATGACAGAAGAAACTCAGGAAGAAGAAAACTGACAAAACCATAACAGCCACATGGCCCGGAAAATTCCTGTCTACTATATGCTTCTGGATAATAGTGGAATTGTCTCTTGATAAATATATACATCTACTCAAATAAAAAAAAAAATCTGTCTCTGAACATTATTCCCAACTGCTGTACTAGTGATGTTAGAGAAATCTTAATATATGGATGGGGTAGTGTAAAGCTGAGATACTGACACAGTTGCAGGGGAAGTTTTCTAGTGAGTAGGCCCAGATGCATGCAGAGATTTAGCTTTGCCTTCCAAAAAAGCAAGGACAGAAGGCTGGAGCCCTTCTGTGCTGACTATATGTGTTTGGTGAAGGACTCTACTGCCTTGTCACCTTGACAGTTAAAAACACGCTGAGTAATTAGCTACTTCATGCCTTTCTGACTGATGATGAAATTTTCCTCAGCTCCTTCTTGGATAGCTGTGACACTGTCCCAGGCTGGGAAACAGCACTACTATTTGTTCTCAAGTTACCTGGCATGATTTTAATATACCTGGAAGGTATATTTAATGTTGTGTTCTACCCCATCACAAAAGGGTATTTACATACTTGTACAGGAATACATTTATTTAGAAGGTATTTATATGAAAGGGGAACTAGTTGAACTTTATCTGAGGTCACAGGAAGCTGTAGCAGAATGATAAACTAATGTAGAAGTCACAAAATTTCTCTATTATTAGACTGTCCACCTTATCATCTTACCTGATTCTTAACAGTACAAGTTGCAAGTGGTGAATTAGCATAGGATGAGATGTCTTAATTGCCCTCTAAGGTAAAAGTGTGATGGTGGTTTGTTTTTTTTTTTAATCTGTTCCTATTCCATAGGTCTGCAGATTGCTATCTCCAGAATTTTATCATTTAGTCTTATGAAAGGATGAGGGGATTCCCCCCCCCCCCCCCCAGATACTTAACGAACTTTTACATCAGTACAGCAAAAGACCCACTCACGCAAGAGGAATACAAGGTTGAGAAGTCTGTTTATCATCCCAAGAATGTTCAGTAGCTCAGGGACCAGAAGCAGCAACACAAATTTAGACAGGGGCTACATCAGATGAGAAAAGCCCATGCACAATAGTGCAGTTTCTTTTATCTGTTTGCAATCCTGAGGATACAAGAAGACAGCAAGAAGTAACAAATGACAGACAATTAATTCTCTCTTTAACTTCAGGAGAGCGCTGTCAGTTACATTCAGCAATTAAACCTGGTTCTATATCACCTATTCTAGCGTGAATACAGAGGAAAATTAGTCGCTGTATTTGCATCATAAAGTATTGTGCTACCAGCCTGGCAGAATTCCAAACAGACATTTAATAAAACATTTTATTAGCTGTGAATCTGACATACTTTCAGTAAAAATGTAAAGCCTGCTTGGTGATAAGCTACCATTGCAAAACCGTCCAGTTTAGACCTAAGCTCTCCAATTAGCCCGAAGCAGAATTAGAACTGAATGCCAGCAGATCTTTTGAAGATATGTAGGTATTTGTGAAATTTAACAAAAGGGGCTTCTTGGTGAATGTAAGCTCACCTCTCCCCACTACCGCCCTTTTTTTTTTTTTTAATGATGAAGTGAGGAGGACTACAGAATACAGAGTTTAAGTCATAGAAAACAAGAGCTAAAAAGTTCTCATCTTTCAAGGTAGGGAGCATGCTCCGCGCGTTGGAGCTCACAGATTTCAGAATACAAATTCTCTGGTGGGACTTCAGTTTATTAAATTCTAAAATAGAAAAAAGGCAAGAAATAAGATTAACTGAAGCATGACAACATCACTATCACCAGCAATCACTCCTCACTTGCTCGCTACCTTGTAGGCAAGAAGAGGTGACCAAAAGAAAAAGGATGCTATACTACAGAGGCAATATTTAAGTACTTATTCTTGTATAGTAGTCACCGCTTATTTCCACATTTTGCTGCATCACTCAAATTGTTCACCACTACAGCATTTTTATGTGAGTTCTACATGTTCCTTCAAAGCCTGAGGTCATTTTGGGGGTTGGGTGGGGTTTTTTTGAGGCTGGCAAACAACCCCTAAATATACTTAACATTATCTCTTTCATTATAAGGTGGCATATTATTTAGCTGGCATCTACAAACTAATGGAGAATTATACAAACATAGACACTTTCTCATTAGAAAGAAAAAAATCTAAACCAGCAGTTACCTTTCAGATTAGATTAGTTTGTAAAGTTTAAGAAAAAAAAAAAATAGATACACCTTACATCCTGTAATTTGGAATTAGTCCAGACAGTTTACATCCAGATTCCCACCCTCTCTCCTCACAGGCAAAGATTTCACAAAGGCTGGCTTCCAGCTGAAGACCAAAAAGGGTTTAGAACAGGAAATGTTGAAAGACCACAAGCTGCTGGCATAGAGCAGAGAAGAGAAAGATGCTGTGGGGAGAACGCTGGAAGCAGCACAACAGAAGATGAGCATTAACTCTGCAGATGTGCAGTGCCAATTGTCAGGCTTATTTCTACATTTCACTGCATAAAAAAAAAAAAAAAAGAAAAGGTGGATTTTTTTTTTTTTTAACCAGCTGAGTGGCAAATGAAGTGGGAGGCCAGCATACAAACCATCCTGGACTTTTAAGATGCAGTTCTGCTTTGAGCAAAGGAGAATAAGAAAAGATTCCCCCTCCCCGCCTTAAAATCAAACCAAAGATGTAAATCACTAAGTTCATTATCAAATTTTTTTTGACCTTTACCACTGTCACCAAACCTGAAATAAATAGCTCAAAGGACAGCTGGTGAAAGTGTGTTGAAGTTCGTGATCTTTAATACATATCCAGTTTTTTTCCCCCTAGCAAGGGCTAGTTCTTTAATCTAAGACATAATACAAAGTTTCAGAGGTAAGTGTCCTCATACCAATAACCACACCACATGCTGGGTTGGTTTGGGGGATTTTTTAAATTTATTTTTTTTTTAACCTAGATATAACCCAATGTCTGTTGGTGTCATTTTTCAGTGAATACAAGGGTCCCCCTGCCAAGTTCCAATTTTCATTCAAATCCAGTCTCATAAACTGCACTCCTCATTCTAACATTTATATGATGCTACACATCACTGTACCCTGCCTCTGGAACAGTGAGCCCTGAGGAGCAAAAACAATTCAGAGAACAGAGTTTTTTGAAAATGAAAATGCTCGAGTCTGTTTGAAAGAGTATCTGAAAGCAGAGGGAGCAGGTGCTTGGCAGGTGAAAGCAAGAAGAATCCTCCTCTACTATGGGGTGGAACTTGATTAAGAAGAAAGAATTGAGGAAGGGATGCAAGTAACATTCATAAACAAAAGAACACAAACAGTTAAAATCTAAATGGCAGACTAGTTTGCATAGCTACAGACATGAAAACAAAGCCAAACCTCTCCGCTTGCATCCATTCCAACAGGAGAAATACCAAATCCACCGAACTGATAGCGCAGTCCTTGCATGCTGGGTCACGCGAAAGAAGCCCACAAGAGGTCTGCGAGTGCTGCTGCACATCACAGCCCCCATAGCACGCTTCTGGAGACACGGGTCTTCTTCCAGGGCCAGAGGTTGCAAGGAGCAGCACAAATGCCCTCAGCTCCGAGTGGCTGATGGATTCAGGCACTCCAGATTGGGTGCATCTGGCTCCTGGTGGCCTGAAGCTCCTCAGGGCATGAACCTTAAAACACCTGATGAAGCCAAGACCTGCAGGTAGAATTGTAGATCTTCTATATTCATTTGTTTATTCATTTCCTTTCTTAAGTCTTTGGGCAAGAAATGAGAGAAAATGAGTTAAGCTATAATGATATTTATGTCTCAGGGGAAATCACACTGTGGCTGAAGGCACCAAGAGCAAATTTCTGTCTTGCAAGAAAGTAAATAAGAGGTGGAGAGATGTCCTCTCGTGTCTGCTCAGCTCCAATATGGGTGCAAGCCCACTATTAGTTGTAACAATTTTCTTCTTCACTACATGGAGAGAGACAGCACAGGAAAAATAGAAACAGATGCAGGAGTATGATGTGAGTGCAGATGAACGCAGTAGGAAATAACAAATGGAGCAATACCTGCGCAAATAGAGCTAGCGACCTATTAATATTAATGTGCTGCACATAGTCTTTTGTTCACAATTGGAAAGACTCCCTAGGTAAGTGGAAACTTACACATGCTAAACCTCCTAACTGTTCTTAATGCAGTTTTATCATCTTTAAAAAAGTGGGAGTCCCCGGATAAATAAGAAGATCTGGCTGTTCTTTGGAAGATTTTTTTCAAACACCTACACAAGTTATATTAACACATTTCTTCAGTGAATCTCCGCGGCATACCCAAACACCTACTGAAATTCAAGAAGGATTGTACTTTACTGATAAAATTGAGAAACGGGTTAGACACCACATGCCTCCCTTCCAAGTCTTCACTGTGCCATCTTGTAACATCAAGGAGATAAGAAGGAGATACGGGCTTCAAGGAAGAACTGGTACAACTGTTGACCTGCATGTAAACTCCTCAATACCACACACAACATTTGTCATAAGAGATACGAACTGCTTCAGATGATCAGAAATCTCACGGTACTTTGATGAAAGAAGAGCATTAACTCAGTTAATGCGCTGGCTAAATTCCAGCTCTGATAATTACATTCTGAATACTTAAATCTCCATTGCCATTTTTACTGGCCGTAATATGTTATGTTCATCTATTTAAGTACCTGAACACCTTCTAAATGCCCTTAAACTTGTCCTGTGAAGACACAGGTCCTCCTAGGAGGCATGGGTTGTTGTCTTGCTCACTGAAATGGGACTTGGAAGAGATACTCCAAGACATGGTACAGAAAGACCTATTGTCTGCACTTAAACATGCACGTGGAAACGCTGGTCATCATCCTCTGCTAAGAGAGGCTATAATTACCAGATTATATTGGTTTGGGATATACATGCTCCTAAGTCTCTAGATCAGTTTGTGAATAAAGCTTCTACCTCTTTCATGAAGTAACAAAGATGAAAACAACGTGAAAAGCTTTTTACCTGGTGTCAGCCTCAGTTGTACAGCTGAAATAACTGCAACCACTCGACAGTAGAGGGCTCAGTGCCTCCCGCATGTAGTTTTTATTTCTTAGGGCATGTATGATGGCTAAAAGATATCTCAAGTTTGTTAACTCTAAAAGAATGATGTAGGTTCAGGAGCAGCATCCCTGTGATCACACAGTGTGGCACTGGTGTTCATACAGCAACCACTTTTTTTTTTTCCATATCACAGCAGGTATTTCTCTGTGTCATTTCACTGTGCACTCTGAATCAAATTTGTGGGTCATCACTAATTCAGAAATCATGATTTGTTTTCTTTAGCTAGTCTGTTGGGTGCAATGGAAAAGTGATTGCTTCTAGTCTCTACATCAGGTTTTGATCAGGGTTTGATTTTTTGTTTCTGCACAGAGAAACAGACTACAAAATTGCAAATAATAAATGACATTCAGTCATTATTGTACTACTTTCCCATTCAACACAGTTTTGAGGTCTTCAGTGTAAGATATCAAGTTCATATCAATCCCTGGTCCCATCAAATATTCAGAACTGTTTAAGACTCCACAGGTAAACGTACCCTGCTCTGCCTAGACATTTGGTAGAATGAAGAGTGGCCGTCAGCATAGTTAATGAAGTTCTGATAAAAAATGCACTGGAACTACCATGTCAGAAACAGTAGAAAATGAAGAAACCCAGGAATAAAATCATCTGACCTAACTAGTAGAGGAGGAGAGCCTCTAAGTCCTGTTCATTAGAGTTTGATTTGTGCCCCAAAGCACGATGACTTATCTTTCTTTTGAAAGGAGAGATTCTTTCGAAAATATTTTATACAGATAACAGTATTCACAGCTCTGTAAAACTGCATCTGTAATGATGTTATTACAGTGAGTTTTATGGTTTAATTATGCACTGGGTTAAAGTAGTTCTTTTTAAATGTAATGCCTGTCAGTTTCAGGGAATGTTTCCATGTTATTGTGCTTAAGAGGATGCAAAAAGAAATCTTTCTGACCCTTTCCCCCCACAAATCTTTACTTATGGAAGAAAAGGAGCCCATCTGTATTTTTCTTTCTTTTTTTTTTTTTTTAGTTGTGTCACACACTCCAATGACTCCTTTAAATCAAGCAAGCTTAAATCTTTTCTTTACCATTCCCTTCTCACATGGATGTCACCCCCCATCTCTCATTTTCCTTATGTCTGTACAAATTCTGTGGACTATTCCGCACCCCACCCCACCCCC
>JANZLQ010000013.1:27459360-27476094 GCA_026212715.1 Elanus axillaris | reverse complement strand
CCCCCCCCCAACCCCCGGTATTTGGAAGCAGCAGAGAATCCCAACAGCTGAGGACTAGGCATTACTTACTTCTGCACTATTTGCATAGCACTTAATTTTAATATTGCTTTTTTTTTTCTAGAAGGATTCAATTAAAAAAAAATAAAAATGTGTAGCTAGAAACAGGGATTGCTGTGTAGCAGTCTAGCCAAGAACAATTTCATTTCTACCATCATCTGTACTTCAAATGGCAGTTGAAGATTTTAGTGGGCAGGAGAAGGAAAAAGAAGAAAAAGGAAGAAAGTTATTTCCCATTCCCACCCCCCTCCGATTTCTTCCTGGCTCACTGCAGAGTAATGCAGTCTGAGAACTCTAAAAGCAGAATCATCACAAAAACATCTTGCAGTAATACCATACAGCAAAAGCTCTTGTGCTAAAGCCAAGCACAAAGTCTAATTGTCCAACTTTGAAGTAAAATACCCCTTTTATTCACTTCTCAAGCTCTTTCTTTCCCTTCAGAAAAGGATACAAAGGGTTCAGAAGTTCTAAGGAAAGTAATGTCCAAATGCACTTCAGGTACTTTCTATTGCATACCAGTATTTCAACTCTTTCCTTGCTTTGTGGTCTGTTCTTAACTACACAAAGAATAAGCTCTGGGTCTAATACTCTGTAATTCTGCCTTATCTAAAACATATGCAGTCATTCGCCAGTTACTTAACTAAAACTGCAAAGTGCTATATAAATTGACTGATGAAGAAAGTGTCAGAATGCCTCTAAGGATTAAGCAGCAGTGAATTAGTACTGTGTGTGTTTCAGGGAGAAAAATAGGCCAGGATGTATGGGACAACAGCCTCAGCTCCTCTTCAGTCTCAAAAAATGCCGTTGCATAACAAGCTTGTTCTGGGATCTAAAATCAGTCTCAATTCTCTGAGCAATCCTGACAAATCTAGAAGTGCAGTGCTGATTTAACATGCTGTTGTGTCAGTACTAAGGCTTTCTTTCCTTCACAACTATTGCAGCCATGTAAGATGGGGAGAATAGGGAAATACTGAATAGGACTTGCTTCTAGTAGCCTTAAGTTTCCTTTAGCTATCATCTGCAGACACACTCAGGTTGTAAAGGTCCAAAACACCCACTCTACAATAAGTAGGGACCCACAATGGGTATCCGCTGGCTGCATCATGCATGTGCAGGATTTGTAATGTAGTATGGATGTAATACATTAAATCTGATAATGAAGACAATTATTCCCATCTCTACTGAGATAACTTCAAGAAAATTGTAGTAAATAGTCTGCAACTGATAGTTTGCAGAGGAAAAGCCAAAGTGAGTAATGTAAAAAGTGTTCTTACTTCTCTAAATATTAAAACTGACCTTAGGAGAGGGATGGATTTTTATATTCTCATGTTTTATGTGCCACTTGAGCCTCTGGCTGGCAGTCAGAGCAGCTGAACTGTCATTCTCTTCATCTCCACAAGAGAGGAATATAACCTGATTTTCCTACCATAATGTGGACTGATGGAACAAGACATAAAAGCTTTTACCTGGAACAGAGCCTGGGAAGACCCCAGTGACAGCTTTTATGGCATTTCAACTCAGCTTCTGAACAGGAGCAATTGGCCAGCCCAGAGCTGGTGACAGCTCTTTGCTGCTTGTCGGAGAAGAGCCTGACATGCAAGGGCAGATGAGAAGGTTCAGCTACAATGTTTTTACTGAACCTAAGCCAAGATTTCTGAACTGCAATGCAATGGTTTACCTGGTCAGAACCGCAACTGGCACATTGTCAGCGGGTCAGTTCAAGATTTAAGCCCATACGACGCTGCAGAACAAAAATCATGCTCATTCTCCTTACTTCCCCTGCAATGGGACTATGCTCCCACAGAGAAATTTGGGAAAGGTTATCCTCTCCCTTAGACACCCTTAAAATAGGTTAGAGTTCCTAACATGCTTGTTCCCTAGGACTACACTTTTATGTGTCCCATAAGGAAAATATTTACCTGGGGAATACTACTCAGAAACATGTCTTCCAGGCAGTGGGGCTACAGCCTTTGCCTCAGGTTTCCTGCACTGCACAGGTTCTCCAGCAAATAAAATAGAAATTTTGAGATAATTTGCTTCCTTTTCTTTTTTTTATCCCCTGCCCATGTGCCCTGGGTTCAGCTGGGATAGAGTTAATTTTCACAGGGACCTGGGAGGGGGCACAGCCGGGACAGACCTGAGCTAGCCAAGGAGCTATTCCATACCATGGGACATCACGCCCGGTATATATATGGGGAGCGGGCTGGGGGGGGCTCCCGGCTTTTGGTGGGGAAGCGGTGGAGTGCTGGGTTCTGGGTGGTGAGTGGTTGCACTGGGCATCACTCGTTTGGCATATTCTTTTTTTTTGTATTGTTGTTGTTGTATCTTCTCTTTTTGTGTTGCCCCAGTAAATTGTCCTTATCTCGGCCCTCGGGGCTCTGTTTTATTTTTCTTTACTGTTTCTGATTCTCCTCCCAATCCCACCGGAGGGGAGCGGGAGGAGTGAGCGAGCGGCTGCGTGGGCTTTTGTTACCTGCTGGGCTGAAACCACGACACCATGAATCCCACTCATAGTTTGCAGATGCTGTGTAGTGAAGTTCCAGAGTGGTGCTGAGCACCAGTGGGTTTATCTCAACCTCTGGGTGATAATCCAGGCAGATGTCTAAGGAAGATGATCTCTCATAACCTTCAGCTGCACAGCTTTTGCCATGCCGTTTATAGAAATAATGAATCTCTGTCCAAACCATTTATTTCAGTTCTGTAGGTATTAGCATAAGGATAACCACAGAAACACACCCCCCAACATACTTTCTGCAGCTTGAATAAAAATCCTTACTGTGACAGAGATGAGATTTCAACTCCATCATCATCACACCTTGAACGTTGTTTCTCATGAACACAGACTCCAAGTCAGGGCCAGGACCAGGAGAGGAGGAGATCCTGTTTCGCAGAAGAGTGTCTCTGTTGACACGGACACAGAAGTTAGGTGGTATGGAACTGTCTGTGCTGAGCCTCCCAAGCAATTTAAATACAGCAATGGTGTCTTCTTTTACAGTGCGAGGGTATTACCTCTACACCCAAACAGCTTTAACACATATCCCCCTTGCACCGTTGTCCTCCGTTCACTACCAGTCAGCAGTCAAAGCTCCCTTTTCCCTGTCAGAGTGGTAGATCACAGGTATCTGCGCACGGCAGCTTCTACCAGTGGCCTCATTTTGTGGCTGTCTTACAGGACAGCGCCTTAATATTTCTCCCTTCCCATATCGTTTTAACCTTGCAGAGGGCTTGTCCAGTTTCAGACAGAGGAAGACGCAGCTGTCTGCAAAGCACCTCAGCACCAATAGTAGTGTCTAACTTTGAGTATGCGGAAATTTAAAGAAGATTCTGTAGTAAATGCCTTATATCTCTGAATAGTGTGTATTTTCAAGTCCACCCTCAAAACAAATCTCTGTCTCTGCCCATGGCACTGCAGGTTCTCACAGCAAAAGGGATCCTCTTGTCATTAGTCCCACATGCCCTTCTCCTGGAAGTTTCTTGCTAACAAAGCATTATCTCAACATCTCTTTTCAAGGAGGAACAAGAGGATGGAAAATACATCCTCCTTTATTTGAAATTCTGCCATCTTTCATACTGACTACACAAAGCCTGGTTCGAAGGGCAGCATTGGGAACAATTACTGGTGATGGTAGGTGTGAAATCCAGTATTTCAGACTGATGATTCAAGCGCAGAGAATACCACCACATGGGCAGTGAATCCTGACTTGACGTATATAGAACTCAGTTTTCTCAATATGCTCAGTATTGTGTATTTGCACCCTCAGCACCAAGGGTTTCCAAAGATCTTAAGATAGCTTTAACTCAAAATGCCATACAGAGAATATTCACAGTCTAAAGATGCAGCCAGTGTAAGAAAGGAATCTTCTTTCATTCTTTCCTTTTTGTCTATTGCCTCTACCTTGCTAGCCCACATCCCTATTTCTAAGTCCTCCTATCCATTTCAGGCTCAGCTGTATCTTTGCTCCACTGGTGCAACTAATTTTGAACATGGTATTTAATCCCCACATCGGTGGCTAAACCCCCCTTATTTTAGTTGTATGTGAGACATAGTTAATTTACATCTTACTCTTGTAATCAATCAACATATGACAATAGGAAAATTGTCAAAACCTAAACTACTTTAATCTAGATGCAATCTAATTCTTGAGTTGAATAGATTCATTAGCAAACTACTTATAAGTTAATTGTGCTAAAAAATATCAGTCTGATAAGGAATATTGAAAATTTAAAGCATAAGGTATCAAGAAAACCCAAAGTATTTGTGAATATATGAACGGACAACACTACAATGCTTAAAGTAATAGTTTTTTGAATGAGATTCTCTGTCCAATTAGCAAGGCAAAAGAGTTGTTATTTTTGTCAGAACCGCACCCCCTCCAGGTTTGCAAAAAGTGAGACATCTCTGTATTGCATGTTAATACAGATAAACATAAATTAGGTGATATTACATTAGTAACCCTTTAGCCTGTAGTTCATTGTTCAACATGCATGTTTTATTTGCATAGTTACTGCCACTACATGCTTTTTGTGAATATTTGAAATGTAAATTCATAATTCAGAGATAGAAGAATAAAAGGTTTACCGCACATTTCTAACTCCCGTTGGCATAGGTAGGTCCATCATAAAACTTGAGTCTTGCCAAAGACATAGTGCTGTTGGAAGTCGAGTGATTGGAACACAATGCCAGCACCTCCATCTCAAATCAGCTGCAGCTTTTATGTCATTGTCCATTGAACCTTCTTCATCAATGACAGTTTCCTCCAGCAAAGAAACTCTCCACTCCTTTAGCATCCCGATTAGAAATACTCAGGATCACCTTCCAGGAAGACTCAGCAGTAATCACCACCTACAGCAGCTCTTACGCTCTGAACACCAGGCTGTTTGGGGTCCTCGATGCCAAGACAATTTTTAGACTGCCATCCTGTTATAGGAGCTCTTTATGGGAAAGCTGAGAATATAATTTCTGTCTCCTGAATAAGAAAAAATGCAACTGTATCCACAGTTTCTGTTTCCCATGTATTTAATTAGATCTGATAGATTACAGAATATTTTCTTAAGGAAGTATCTGAGTCAGGATGATTCATTTCTATTAATGATGCTGAGTGTGACAACTTCCAGATGTTCTAAACTCTTTATTAACTATTTCCTCACAGAATATGTACCATGTTTCCCAGGTAATTTCCATGAGAAGTTCATGTTTCACTGAAATACATATATGCAAGGCTAATTCAAACAGAAAAGAAAGTTACATGCCCAATAGGTGGAAATTAGAAATAAGAAATCGCTTCACAGACTTCAATACACCTTTTAACCTTCTTTTACTGGTAAGATTAACTGCTTCACTTTCAAAGAGCAAAGAGGCTGCCTTAACAGGCAGTTCTAAGACACTGGATTATTTCTTACAATCACATTAGTTACTACAAAAAGAAAGACTGAGAAATCTTTTAAAACCTTGGGAACAAAGTTCATATCATCAAAACTAGGGCTGTATTAAATGGGTAAATTTACAGAGGCAATCTTAATCACCGAAGGCAAGGGGTGTTCCTAGGAGGACTCAAAAAGACCTTAATTGGATCCTTCCCAGTACTGCATACTGAGGGGGAAAATCAGAGCCTGTGGGACATGCTCACTGAGGAGCAGGCCTGAATCATTACACCTATAAAATGAAGAAAGCATATGGAAGAAAAAAAAAAAAAGAAAAATTAAGAGAAACAAAGGAAAAGAGAAAAGAACATAATTGCAGCTGGATGTGGCATGAGAAAGACAGTTCTGCTCACTGTTCAAAACATACAGAAGTTTGATTCCATTTAAAATCAGGGGGAAAAAAAATCCCCAAATTTCAAACTCTGCATGAACGTAAGCAGAGCTACCAACAGCAGTGTCAGAGCCCTGAAGCCCACAGCTTGGAGGCAGCAAGCCTTCTGGCTGCTCAGAAAAGGACTCTAGAATTAGGGCCCTAAGCAAGGACCAGCAAGAACAGAAGCCACATTCCTGCCAGGAAAGCAGATTTATTACTGGAAACCTGTCTGGGACTCACTGAACAGCTGAAACTGGAATCAAATTGTTTTATTGAAATGATTCAAACAATTACCGTCCACTTTTTCCCCCACTATTTCTAGCCATGTTTCTGGCACTACATTAAGAAGGGAGAAATAGTATTAATTAGGTTTACAAGTTTCCAACAGGAAAATTAATAACTCTGAAGACTACAATATCCCAGTCACATATGGGTAATAAAGACAAACATATCTATGACTCTTGGGCTTGCTACTGTTGCACCACAGCCCATCTAGGAATCTACACTAATAGATCGTGTAAGAGAAGGTACTCAATAAGGTTACAGAAATCTCCATGGGAGCAACAGTGGACACCTCTGGCTTTCAGCCTGACTCCATCCATCACCTTGGTCTCCCGTTCCCTTTCACTTGCTGCGTACTGAAACGTGAGAGAGGGAGTCACTGTGGAGGTAAACTGCAAAGGATGATGATGCTGGAGGATTATCAGGTGTCAGAGTATTCAGCGAGGACACGTCTTTCACTTCAGCGTGACTCTCCTTGCATTTAGCTATTCTGCTAGCTCTTCCGTACCGTATGAGCAATGAAAAAAATCCATGGGATGCAGGAGCCACCACGTGTACTTTACTGTTAATAGGTTTTAAGACAGTGGAGGAGAACTCTTACAGAGCCTCCTGGCTGTGTGTGTTCAATCTCTTTGGGCATTTTCCCACTTCTCCCCCAGGAAGCCCTGATGTGCTTCTTTCTTTCTTTCTCTTTCCTCCTGCACTAGGAGGTTACGGGTGGCACTGAGTAGGCAGGAACACACATCTGACATCAGATTTCCACATGTAAATCTCATACACTAAATCCATGTGCTTATACCTTCTATAAGCTAAATAAAAGATTTGGTTCAAAGTTTCTGGTTTTCTACATCGATTTTGCAGGATTTTAAGTTTACCTGACGAGCTTGAAGTGTATGCTCCGATGAACTTCTTTGTGCTTCTCAGTTTCTTAAGTAGACCATTCCTGAAGCTGCAAACCTCTGGTTTATGTCTTACCCTTTGAGGGA
Organism: Elanus axillaris; assembly: GCA_026212715.1. Classification (NCBI taxonomy): domain Eukaryota; kingdom Metazoa; phylum Chordata; class Aves; order Accipitriformes; family Accipitridae; genus Elanus; species Elanus axillaris. The sequence goes on along the minus strand of JANZLQ010000013.1, from coordinate 27,468,975 downwards.
ATGACACAGTTCAATCAGGCACAGATCTTGCTGTCAGATATCTGGATCAAATACATACTTTATTCACAGTCAGCACAGGACTAGAATACTATTTTTAGAGAAAGAGTTTCCACCCAGGTATACTATTCAAGGTTCAGACATAACACTGTTTGCTTTTACCCATTAGCTGGGCAATAAACTCCCCCTTTCTGCCCCTAGTTGGCAATTAACTCCCACTTTCCCCTCATCATACATCAAAACCACAGTGGTAGTTAGGATCAGAGGAAGAAAGACAGCAGACAGCTCGGTAGGGACAGCTGGACTCCAAGATGCAAGCAATTTCCACGCCAGAATGTGACAATTTAGGGCTTTGCTGCAGTCCCTGTGGCAGCGGCAGCAACCGCTGGGCCAGGGCAGCCAAGGAGGCCGGGGAGAACGGAGCCAGCTCAACAACAGCCAGCGGCGTGCCATGAGACTGCTCCCACGGGGAGTTTGAAGAGGGGATGAGCAATTGGCACTGCCTGGCTCCGGCTGGAACAGGAGCACCCAGGGCTGCAGCTTCCCTTCCCTTAGGGGAAACAAAAAGGAGGCATCAGCCGTGCTCCAGCATGATGCAGTTCTCCTCCTTTCTAAATGCTGGGGAAAAGCCCTGGGTTGTTTGTTTGGTCAGTTGGGTTTTTTCCCTTCTACTGACCTGTTCTCAGAAGTGCCCTGCACTGGGCTCCCTCCGCACAGCCAGTCACTCAGAGAGGTCCGGCACCATGATGAGTAACCTTCCACTTCAGCCTTCTTGGGAGTCATTTGGTTTATCTTTTGTCTGCGTGTGGAGAGCAGAGAGATTAAGGGTAGGCAGGAGGTGGTCTTCTTTTCCCTTTTGGAAAATAAAATGGTGTTTGAAAACAAAGAGGAGTTTGTGGCTTGTTATCAGTGTCAGACACTCCTTTCTTTGCCTGTGGTAGATCCCACAGCCTGCCAGTACTTCTCTCAGAATACAGAATATAGCCCCTGAACTAAGTGAGTACAAATAATTCATTCAATAAAATACTTTAAGCTGAATTATGAGAGTTATGGCATGATGAAGAGTAAAACGTCACCTTAACTTTATTAAAGATTAAGCTGTCTTGAACCAAAAAAAAAAAAGTCTATGTCATTGCCAAGATAAGAATTTTGTGCCTTGATTTATTTGCAACCAGACTACGCTGAAGAGGGAGCTGAGTTGACAAACACAAGTGAATAGCCAGGTGTATGGAAAGGTACAAGGACATACCTTAAGACAAATGAGAAGTGAGATTCAGGGCACCTTCTTTCACGCTTAAAATATAATTTGGATTGAATTATGATGCGTAAGTAAAAAAAAAAAAAACCTCCACCTGGAAAACACAGTCATTTGAAGTTGCCTTATCCCTGACCCACTTAAAGCTCATGAGGCATTTACCTGTCAGGCTGAGATTTGTCTGGGCAGTCAGCGTCGGCGCCTGAGCACGAGCAAGCACATCTAGTTGTGAGGCATTAGCTGATGCATGCCTGACAAAAGAACACTCTTGTACAAAGGGCAGGCAGCTGGACTCTTTCATGAAAAGGCGCCGCTGCTTTCATTAAAGCAGGGAGTGCTCTGCTCGACTCTTGTCTAACCTTCAGGACGCTCAAAACGCTCTTCCACTTCCAGCCACGGCCCAGGCTCCCCTCAGCTTGTCTGCTGGACCTCAGCTGCTCCGCAGGCAAGAAACAAAATGGCACTGTGCAAGGAGAGGAGGAAAGAGGAGGCTGCCTCTCTACCAAGCAATATTCACATGAGAAAGCCAGAAATTCAATTCCCTGGCCATCTAATATAAAATTCCCCTAAAAAAATTCTTAGGTGACAGCATTTGAACCTTCTCATCAACGGGTACCTATTTTTTTAGGAATGCAGCAACCATGCCTAGGATGACCAAATATCTACTCTTGAATGTTTCTCTAGACTACCTGAAGTACCAAACTGGAGAAGAAGATAGAGAAAGCGGCATATTCGTTCTTCTGGACACTGTGTACCCATCAGTTATAAAATGTCACCAGCTCAGAACCGTCTCCTAGTCAGACTTCAAGTGCAATAAAAGTCTAGGTAGATACATACCATCTCCGCAGACTAAAATAAAACTATGACTTGACAATCCTGATTATTTATGTTTCAACAATGAAGGAAGAGAAAGTAAGCTACTCAGTAAAGTTTTTAAAGTACAATAACTGGCTGAATATCTGCCAGAATAACTTCCTGACAGCTAGTTATGGAATTTTTCCTGCGTAGTATCAGAGGGTGATGGACTAAAAGTTTGAGAGTACATATTTACTTATCTACACTCAAACATTCTTGTTACTGTACATGAATATTTATGCTTGAGTTACCTTTGAAATGAACTCTTGCCTGAAATTCCTTGTCACGAAGCTGTAATGGGGTACAAGCTTGCCTCCTTCAGATTCTTGCAGGTATACACTCAGTGACACTTTCTTAAGTGATACTGTTTTACATACCATACTACATATGTATGTAGTGTATATACAATTTACATCTATCTATATGCATATAGTTGTGGAAGTGGGCAGCTGTCTCTGGAAAGACACATACTGCTATGAACTTGCAGCCTGTGCTGCAAATCCAACCCAAGAACTGTGACTTCTCAGTTATAAATAGATGTATGAATGAGCCTATGAATAGGCCTATTGATTGTTGGGGTTTTTTGATTGTCAATTGATTTAGTCACATAATAAAAATTCATTATATGTTGCTGTCTAGAGATTTTGCCTTTTTTTTTATCACATGAAGACAAGTAATAAATTGAGTTATCACATACAGTAAACCACTTTTATGATCTTTTATGCACTCTTAGGTTATTCACACATGTACATAAATACAAACATACTGAAGTGCAGTAATTGTTTAAGTTAAAAAGTTAAACACAAGGCAGGATGAAGTAGGATTACTGTTCTTTATTCATACTCAATTCTAACTTAAAGCGCAGTCTTTACTAATATGGCCACGCATTATCACTTTTCCTTACAGGATTCATGACACATTTAGGGCTGAAGTTCGATAGAGTTCACTGATGAACATGTTTCACATGTTGTTCTGCCTTGTTCAGCGTTTACCGTTACATCACTCCTGTGGAAATGAAAAAACATAGCTGGGAGAAACGTGGTTTTAGAGACAGGCTGTATGTACAGTAGGGTAGCTGGCAGGAGTACAAAAGTAGATCATATCATATCCATCAAAATTAAAACCAAAGCAAACATAAAAACCCGATCATTCTGACAAAACATCAGCCAGTGATTGCTGTGTTTATTACCAAGGATGCCAACACAAAACGCATAATGCCGTAATGTCATACTACCATGCATAGCATACATGACCAGACTGAGTAATCAACTTAAGGGAATTTCTGTGTTCTGAGCGGAAAATTGTTTAAAAGCATCAGGAAATTTCAGGATGTTCTTTACAGAAATTTATAATAAAAAAGAAACCTATGGATCATTTTGGAGGATGAGAAATCCGTAACAAGACAAGTTTTTTTTATTGGCTGCAGTGATATGGCCTCTTGGGAAATTTTTTTGAAATGCAAAGAACTGGCAGATAGGAAAAAAATCTGCAGATATGCAAGATTCTTTTTCTTCTTTCCAAATGCTTTTATCTCTTTGCTAATTACATTAACAATTCAGTTCAGTCATGAATCTGACACTAACCACACTCTAAGAATGTTACATTGACATCAGATGAATGCTACCTTTGTCTATTAATAATCTCAGGCAATAACCTTTCAATTAATTTTTGAGGTTCAGCAGCCTACAACAGGATTTCACTTCCTAAGATCAACACAGTTAGCATGTTGCTAGTGTTTATTTTTCCTACAATTAATATTATTAATGGAGTAATTAACACATATAAATGAGAAATATGCTTGGTATTATGTTTATAATTATAAATCATATCATATTGCTATTGCACTGACATGGAATATATCTCAGTTAAAGAAATTTCAAAAATGTATGTAAAATACTCATAGTCAATGTCATAAAATTTGAAAGCAGTTCAGGATAAAGTATTCTTAAGGAATAAATCTCTGCAAATGCTAATATAAAGGAGAAATTTATAAAACAGATTTGTCTTGTGAAGAGCAAGCTTTCTCAAGTTCATAGAGATTTCAGGGTTCTTACTAAGAGATTTATGAAGATACAGGACCTATCTCTCCTCATTTGTGGTTATGGTAAAGACCTTCTAAGTCATACATTCAGCAGAGACTTATTTAAGAAAAGTATAGGAAACTAAATAGAAGAATCATGAGAGACGAATCTAACTGTACAAGAGACTTTGTATTCTGTTACTGGAAAAATTTCACAAAGAAAATCTGGAGGCTTGTGGAGAGAAGCTGATAATTAATAAATCAACATATCAACAGGGTTGAGAACTTTTTTTTAAAAAAACGTTCATTGTAAAAAAGAATAGAAAGATGCAAAATGCAAAATCTGAGGTTATTCAGGGAGATCTTTTCTCAGCTGTCATGATCAACAAACAGAATTATAACATAGACATGGCATTGTGTTTATGAGGGAAGAAAAAACCTTATTTCAAATTAATATGAAAGACTACATTTGAAAATTCTATTTCATTTTAGAGAATAGTCAAGGTAACACCATGTTAAAATATTTTATCCTGCATCTGTGTCATGAATGACTGCACACACAAACACGCACACACTCCTGGAGTTCCAAAACAATCTAGTTTGCTGGTCACGCTTCTTTTGAAGCAGCCCAGGATACATATGGCTGGCTTTCTGGGCTGTGAGCACACATTGCTGGCTTATATTCAGTTTTTCATCCACTAGTACCCTCAAGTCCTTCTCCTTGGGGCTGCAACTGAATACTAAATTAATGTTTTCATTGGACTACCTGTTATCATTCCAAGCACTATATCTTATGTCATAGTACTGAGTTCAGAACCCAAAATCAAGTATGCAAATGTAAGGTTGTTAAGACAGAGAACAAAACCATAGAATCACAGAATCATAGCATGGCTTGGGTTGGATGGGCCCTTTAAAGATCATCTATTTCCAGCCAGCCATGAGCAGGGACATCTTTCAACTAGATCAGGTTGCTCTGAGCCCCGTCCAACCTGACCTTGAACATTTCCAAAGATGGGGCATCCACAACTTCTCTGGGCAACCTGTTCCACTTTCTCACAACCCTCATTGTAAACATTTTTTTTCCTTATGTCCAATCTAAACTTACCCTCTTTCAGTTTAAACCTGTTTCTTCTTGTCCTGTCACTACAGGCCTTGGTAAAAAGTTTCTCTCCATCTTTCTTGTAAGCCCTCTTTACATATTGAAAGGCTGCAATAAGGTCCCCTAGAGCCTTCTCTTCTCCAGGCTGAACAACCCCAATTCTCTCAGCCTGTCTTCATAGGAGAGGCGTTCCAACCCTGTGACCATTTTCGTGGCCCTCCTCTGGATCCGCTCTAACAGGTCCATGCCTTTCTTGTACCGTGGGCCCCAGAACTGGATGCAGTACTCCAGGTGAGGTCTCACGAGAGCAGAGCAGAGGAGGAGAATCATGTCCCTCAACCTGCTGGCCATGCCTCTTTTCTATGCAGCCCAGGATACGGTTGGCTTTATGCACCACGAGTGCATATCGCTGGCTCATGTCCAATTTTTCATCTACCGCTATCCCCAAGTCCTTCTTTGCAGAGTTGTTCTCAATCCATTCATCCCCCAGTTTATATTGACACTGGGGATTGCCTTGACCTAGGTCCGGGACCTTGTACTGGGCCTTGTTGAATTTCATGATGGTCACATTGTCCAACTTCCGAAGCTTGTCAAGGTCCCTCTGGGTGCCATACCTTCCCTCTAGAGAATTAACTGCACCACACAGCTTGATGTCATCTGCAACTTCCTACTCAATCCCACTGCCTATATCATTAATAAAGACAGTGAACAGTACTGGTCCCAGTACAGACCCCTGAGGGACATCACTTGTTACTGCTCTCTATTTGAACATGAAACTATTGACTGCAGTGGCCATCCAGCCAACTCCTTTATCCATCTAACACTCCATCCATCAAACCCATATATCTCCAATTTAGAGACAAGGATGTTGTGTGGGATTGTGTCAAAGACCTTACAGAAGTCAAAATGAATGATTTTGCTGCTATGAAAACAGAAAGACAATGTCCTCTTATGATTTGTTTTTTCCTCTGTTGGTTCATTATTATGTATCTGTTGAAGCTTTTCTCTCAGTTTATTGAGCTACCTATGTAAAGATGTAAGTAACGAAAACAAAAAGGAATGTATGTTAATATATGATCATCAAATGCTCCTGCTTTCCAAGTGTGTGCAAAGTAGAATCTCAGCTGAGATGAAACAGTTCCACTAGAAGTATCTGAATTTACAGGAAATGATTCAGTGTCCACTGAATTAGGTGGTCCTGGTTAGAGATGGTCCGGCTCTTGCTACCAGATGACCAGTTCATATGTGTCTCTGCTGCCTATGAGCAAAACAGTCTAAAAAAGTTACATTACGAACTGAAACTATTCATTTGTAGGTCTTACTTTTAGACACTAGCATTTAATTAACTTACCGCTGATACTGGTATTTGTTTTAGCACTGTAGTTCTTATCTTCACCCAGGCAGTCCTACTACCTTTACTAGGAGCACTCAATACTGTGTTAAAGTTAAGAATGGTCTTACATGGTCTTATATGTAGCCTGTGTGTTGCACCTTGGCATTAGGTGCTGCAGTTCTCCACGGCGTTACATGAATTTTATGTCAAAGCAAATCCACTTCAGTACACAGTGTTTCAATGACATGAACCAAATAAGACCCTGTGGAGAAATAAGCCTTAGAGTCAAATCTTCAGCTTGAAAATTAGATTGTCATGATGCCAGGACAGTTTATTTCTACATACCTATTGTTTATGAGTAAGAAGTTAGTTATTATAACAATATAATATAACAGCCTTCTGTGGTCCCTTTTGGGGGTGGGAGAAAACAACAAAATCCCTTACAAATCATATTATGCAATTTTTAATAACCTTTATAAATCATGAATAAAATTGAAAACCAAAGGAAAGCTTCTTGTTGTGTAGGAAATGGTTAACTAAAGCAGTATAAAAATTAATAAAACCCCCATGTTAAAATATAAAACAAGACACATACCTGGAATGGATTTCACTTAGGCCAGGAACTATCTGTCTGCTAGAACTTATCTCAAATTGCTGCTTTAATTGAAGTCACATAAAGCAGATATCCTGTCAGTTATGAGTAACTAGGAAATATTATTTAAATTACGTAGTTCATAAACTTAATAAAATTGAAATGTTTAACAAAAATAACCCTTGTAGTTCTTGGTATGATTCCTTGAATTTCCCTGTGTATTATATGTTTTTACAAAATAGACTAAAGATTGTTTCACATTCACCAAAGTCCTATAACTGTTGAAAAGTTGCCTCTCTTCCCTTTAATAATAAAGAGTCCATGCTTTATTTATAGGATAAGTAAGAAGCCACAAATAACTGGACTAAATTTTTACCTTTGGGAAAATATGCAGAACTCTAAGAAAAAAGTTTGTTTCTACATAGTATTAACACATCAAACTAGTGTTGAATAAGTTAACAGTTATTTAGAAAGTTATGATTTTCAGGTCCAGTTTATTAAAACAATAATAAATGCACATTTTAAATTATCAAGATCTGTAATATAGAGTTTACTTTCAATACGAAAACTCTCTTTTCTGTGTCACAACAGCCCACAATTAAGGTTTCAAAGGAAACCCTCTGAGTAACCCAGATCAGTGACAAGATCTTTTTTGCAGATGTGTATATATTAAAATAAGGGATACTGAGAATGCAAAAAGGAAATACATGTTAGAGTGAGAAACATTTGAAACAAAATCCCTGAGGTGAAGACTGAATAACAAAGAGGCATCCCTCAGCTACCTCAGAACATTCTGAACAAAAAATCCTCACCTGTAGAAAATTCCAGTTCCTGGGGTTTAAAAAAAAAAAGTAAAATTACGTTGTCTTTGTACTTGGTAACAACTCTATGTCCTAACCAAAATGCCCAGGTGTTTGGGCTTCTCCTTGACACTCCATTTTTCACAAGGGACAAGTTTGCATCTTTTGCTACTAAGAGAAACTGATTCTCCTATCGCTTGCCTTGCTTTAAAACAGATGTGTTCTCATCAGTGATAATTCACATCGATAAGCAAAGTGTACCACAAACACTTAAATCCTGCACGATACAAATTTTTCATTCTGAAAGTGACAGCATATGAAGCAAAATCAGAAAAGGATAATTTTTGAATTTTCAGAAGGCCTTAAGAGGAAGCAAGCTTTGTTCCATTGATCTGTTGGAATAATGAAACAGAAAGCACATATCTTGGGGATGACCTGATGATAACTTTGAATTTTCATGGAATATTTTTACAGCCATAAAACTTTAAGCATTAATCTAATGAAGAGTACACACACAAATTGCTGTTAATTCTGCAACAACAAAAATGGTTCTTGTCTATCATTGGTAACAACCATGTAATATGGGACAATTATTACCCTACTGAAATATATTAAACAGTAAAATGTGAAGTCTCTAAGTACTTCATTTATTTCCTCATTAGGGAAAATTCCCACAAACATCAAAGATGTTTCAAAGCTAGTGTTTGAATTAGTTTTTCTAACACATGAAGCCAGACTCTTGACCTATAATAAACTTCCACTAATGCCAGTACGGTCACACCATAAAAAATAAGCTTACAAAAGTCTGCTTTTGTCACGTGGCTAAAAAGAGTTCGGGTGAAACACAGCCCAGGTCTGTCCTCAGGTCTCACCTACCCAAAATGGTCTTGGCAAATATTTATCTTCAGGAGCCTAATTCAGCCCTTTAGTCGTCTGCCTTCTCTAATTAGTCAGTGCAGAGAAGGTTCATCCAGAGGCAAATTCGAAGGAGAGGTCTAACACAGAAGATCCCTAAGGTGACCCTTAAGAAGAGGTGACCCACTTCCCATCGATTTTGAAGGGAGTCAGGGAAAACAACACAAGATAACCTACACGGCTAAGTTCAATGCTTAGCTATCAGTGATGTATCTTCAAAATTTTGGTTGTACTCATTCCTTCTTACAGCAACAATAGTTCTGCAAGTGGGGATATATTGTGGAGGACTTCTTATCATCACCTACAGTCTGATGCACGCTTCTGTTAATCTGCTTGGTGCTGAGAGGATGACGGTACTTCCTAAAGTCTTGGCCATGTGAGCACCCTTACTGTTATCAGAAGTAGCACTAAATCAGTAGTAGCACAAAATTTTAGCAAAATAAACCTTTAATTATATCTCATAAGAGAAAACAACCTCTTTATGTCACTTTCTTGAAGTGATTCGTGGTCTTCACAGCTCTTCATACATACTAGAGCACAACTTAAACCACATTTCTTTCTAAGAACCATAAATCAATATCTAACTGGCATATCAACTCATCTAATATTACTGAACTTCAGTTTCAGCTTATTTTACAGAAATATTCGGGCTATTCTAGCCTGCTCGGTAAAGCAGACAAACTGGCTAGTGTAGCTAACTTCAGAGATCTGTCAGAACAGATGCAAACATGTTTTACAATGTCAAGCTG
>JANZLQ010000013.1:27426544-27451360 GCA_026212715.1 Elanus axillaris | reverse complement strand
AGAATAGAATAGAATAGAATAGAATAGAATAGAATAGAATAGAATAGAATAGAATAGAATAGAATAGAATTGAATTTCAGTTGGAAGGGACCTATGAACATTGTCTAGTCCAACTGCCTGACCACTTCAGGACTGACCAAAAGTTAAAGCATGTTCTTAAGGGCATTGGCCAAATGCCTCTTAAACACTGACAGGCTTGGGGCATCAATTACCTCTCCAGGAAGCCTGTTCCCATGATTGACCACCCTCTTGGTAAAGAAATGCTTCCTAATGTCAAGTCTAAACGTCTCCTGGCATAGTTTTGAACCTTTCCCACGCATCCTATCACTGCATACCAAGGAAAAGAGATCAGCACCTTCATCTCCACTTCCCCTCCTCGGGAAGCTGTAGAGAGCAGTGAGGTCACCCCTCATGATATCTGGCATTTTCTGATCTCCAGTCATCTTTGCACTTTTACCTTCTCACATCAGTGACAGCCAACATTGTAGTCACAATACTGTTGGCTTTTTAAATTTTATTTTTACTTTGTAAATTACTTAATTTTTTTTTCTTCAGAATTTTGAAAAATGTAATCTTTTGACTTTGCTTCTGCTCCAAATATTGTGGCAAAATTGGGATAGCTTACTCGACTGCTACAGTTGTATACCATAACGTCATAGGAATTGGGGCCCTTATTTGTAGGCAGTTAAGATGCTTTGAAAGGTCAAAGTCACTCTGTCTTTCCTTCATGGTTGATTCCCTAGCTTACGATCTCAAAAATATTAAAAGATGCTTCTAAGTAAAATCAAGTATCTCCCCGGTGCACATGTATACATACTTGAAATGTAGTTCAAAGCATCGGTGTGCTTGTGCAGTTATTTTTGTTAGCTGAAAGCCTCCGTTCAAGGAAGCAAGAAACCTTCATTTGAATATTTGGCTAGTCTGATAAGTCACTAAATAAAATCTGCCATGTGGTTAAGAAGATTTAGCTCATTGATTACCAGCTACTAACACATCCCAAAAACTCTTGACAGTTTCGGAAATGACTCTAGCAGGCTATGCCAGGTTGGAATGAGACTTCAGGAGCTAATAAAGCAAGGCATAAGAATAGATTATCCATAATGTTTTAGTTAGTTCAATACTAACTGTATGGAAGAAATACCAAAGCTCTTGAGGAGATATCAAGAGCTTGCAAAAACTAAATGAAAATGTGAGGTGAGTGAAAAATCACTCCAAAAGCCTCTCCACTAAAGCCATAGGCAAAATATTTTTGTAGCTATGGATGACCCGAGGTAAAGTAGCTTCATGTTTCACTAACTCATAAAAAGTTCACTTACATGGAAATGTCTCTAAGCACATTCTGCGTTAACTGACCACCAACCTCCAGAACCTGCAGAAGCCACCTTTGTGGTTCACAGCAGGACTTCAGTTCATGGTTTCCTGTTCAACAAATATTATGAATCAGAACTGGAACTATGAATAAACTAGATTTTGAAGGGACACATAGTGAAAGTATATTTCTTCCTCATAATTTGTTTTCTGGCTTTCCTTCACTAAATTTTAGGGCCAATGATGATCTTATTTTCAACATCCACTGTTAACTGTCCAGTTATGATTGTACCACTTTCAGAAAAGTGTGGAAAACATTGATCTTCCTAATGTTTTGATGTGATAAAACTACACCACCTGAAATTGTTGAAAAAAGAAAGTGAGATTCAGTTCTGTAATTTTGGGAAGCAGAAGGTAATTCTGAGTTGGATCAACTGGAAGAAGAAGAATCAAGCCAAAAAATGTAAATGAAAATTGGAAACTCTCTAAGACCAGTTAAAGAAAACTATGATTGTTCAGAGAAAGAGAACCATATTAGGTAAAATAACGCAGTGACATTGTCTAGAAGGAAGGTAAAAGTATGCATATAAAAATAATAGTGCAAAAGAAAATTAAGAAATGAAAGAACAAAAAAGGGTCTCATCATTCATAAAGATTAGGTGCTTGGAACAGTAGAAAATTATAAGGGAAGCAAAAAGAAAAGGAGAAATAACTTGGCAGCCGACTACAAAATAATAGGGGGTTTTGTGTATGAAGAATTTAAATAATCCTAAAAATAGGACTGGCTTTTACAGGATAAGGTGGTAGAACTATTAAAAATAACCAATAGAAATTATTGGATAAGTGTTTTCTCCCAATAAGTATTGCGATTTTGAGAAACAATAAAATATTTTCATAATAGGATAAATGCTTTCAAAATACACTACTTTCCATTTGAACAGGAAACAGTATAGCAGTGAACAGAAATGCCTAAAGTACACTGGTGGTTCTATATAGTTTATTTCCTAGAATTTTAAAATTTATGAGATTCTTCTATCTTTTCTGTTGAATTTCCATAAGTATTACGGCAATGTGGTCAATTCTGAGAACTACTGTTTGGCTATTGTTTGCTAGGAGTTCAGATAAGCAATTGGCATGAGCTAAGTAATTAAAGGACTGTCAGAATGACCCAAAAGCTATAATACAATTGCTAGTACAGAATGGTATTAATAATGAAACCACCACTGTTTATCATACTTCTCTAGAAAATAGACCTTGACAAATCAATTTAGTTTCTTTTTTTATAACTCTACTGGTTTAATAACAGTGTTTTCAATAACAATAGTTATTTTTTAGGATAACCCAAAGTTTTATAGGAGGCTTCTGTGAACCTGACTAACACTGTAAGAATGTAAGGTTAATAGAACTGTTCATTGCTGAAGTAATTTCTGAGCTTTTCTGTAGATATGGGTTATTAAAAATGAGGCTCAGCCAACGGCACATGAGAATTGTAGACATTAACTAGATTAAAACTTGTTTGACTGATAGGTTTCAAGATGCAACTGTAAATGGGAATCTTTTTAGAGAGTGAATATTCTACTGGGTTCTGCAAGGCTGAGATCTTGACTGTATTCTAAGCAATATTTTTATCAGTGCTTTGGAAGAAAGCAAAAAAACATTATTAATGTTATTTGTAGATGCCACAAAGATTGTAAAAATGGAAAAATCTTGAAAAGGAATGGAAGGGCATAATGGGTGATCACCTGACCATGAGCTCCTATTTCAAAAGAAGCACTGCATTCCTCTGCTGCATAAATACAAGAAAATCTTATATTGGATCAGAAAGATCACATTCCCTTTGTTCTTGGTAGCAATGCAAACGAATTGCCTAGTGATGCAAATTGTTCCAGTGTCCACAGCTCCCAAACAATATTGATAAATTGAAGGATACAGAGAAGATGTATGGAATGACTTAAGTATTGTGTAATAACCCTAACAGTAATTCTCTCCAGGAGCTCAAAGCTGTTTAGCTTGATAAAAAGAAGACCAAGCGATTTATTAATAGCTGCATGAAAAACTGGAAATTGATAAAAGAGGGCTATTTAGTCAGATTGACAAATGCCTAAGTTCCAACCAATAGCTGTAGGTGGTTAAAAAAAAATCTAGACATATTATATCAAAAAATAGGATACATACTAGTAACAGGAAAGTTAATCAGTCCAAGCATCACTCAACCAAGCACATAGGGGGGGTCCCCTTAACTAGATGTTTTTCAGTCCAAACTGGACATTTAACAAAAAAATCTATGTTCTCCCTCAAACAAATTAATTCAGGAAAAGCCTATAGCACATGAGTTAGAGGGCACTGATTGACTCCAGTGTTTCTTTGGTAGCTTAATAGAAACCTGCAATGAAAAGTACAAGTACATCTACAAACTGTGCCTTCAGCAGTTATGTACCACTTTAAAATATTGATGCAAATATATGGCAAAAGAGGAACTTCAATGGTTATTTTTCAGGAAAGAAAAACCTGATCTCAATTAGCTGAGTAGCATCACTAGGCAATTCACTTTTGAGGACTTACTCTTTGTTGAGTATGGTTAAGAGAGTATCTGACACTACTTCTTCTACCATTCAGACAAGCAAAGTGCAGTTTAGCTGTTATAGTGCACAAAGCCAACTTTTCTAATACTTAGTGCAGAAAATTCCCTAGACCTAGAACAGAACAAAGTCACTCGAAGTTTTCTGCAAATGGTGTTGACATCTTTTCATTGTGTCCCAAAGCAGTCAAATTAATTTCAACCTCAGTGGAATGAAATGAAGAATGAGAGGAAAAGCCTATGCTGAAAATGGATCTCTGCAGCGGGTTTATTTTCCTGTCTATAGGGCTCACTGTCTCACTGTTTGGGCTCATGTCCTTTACAATTGCCCCAGTATTCCTAGACCCTGGGTATTCATGATTCGTAAGGATCACTGGAGACATGAAGAAGTTGTGACTGAATTTCTGTAATTTTCTCTAACATGTCAAAAAAAAAGAAAGTTTTAGATTCTTGTATTTATCAGGTAGTAATATTCTTGAAATCAGCTTGAAACTATTCGATCATTGACTGCAAAGAAATGAATACTAGGACCCAGCTTATGGTTCAGTTAACAGAATGAGTTCTGTGCAAAGAAATGCCATCTCTCCTGGAAATAAGTTTGCCCTTTGCTCTGAAAAGACAATTTGTTATTTTCTTTCTTGTGAAGGGTTTTTTTTTCTTTTTGCCAAAAATATTACTGAATAATGGAAGATGGTCAACATCATCCCTTTCCTTAAACCAACTCCATCAACATGAAGAGACCGTGCACATACAAATCACTGCACACCTATACTTTTGTAAATACAGAAGTAGCTGATTACTGATCTGCAGTAGCCTGATCTTCAAATCTAATCCCTTTCTTCATGATACCTTTCCACAGGGAAACATTTTTTTCACCACCCTCAGAATCTTGTTGCAAATCTTCCCTAAGTGAACTTCTATAACATCAACATTTTGAGGAAAAAAATATTAAAGGTACAGGACTATTAAAATTAGTTTAAAAGAAAGGCTGATGGTTTTGCTAGGGGTCCAAAGTCTGGAAGAGTATTCTAGGATCAAAGAAAAATGCACTAGCTCAAGATTTATAGTCACAACATTTCTTACTCTTAAAATAAAAAAACTTGGCACTTTTCTAAAGTTTGTGCTGGAAGAAAAAAAAGGGGGGGCGAGGCTGGGGTGTGTGTGTGATCCATTCTCTGCAGGACTACAAATAGCTAATAGCCCAGTAATTCAACTTTCTGTTCAACTACAAGCATAGTTGATAGTGGAGGTCAGTGTATAACCGGATAGTGGTCATGCATGCATTTACATTATAAATACAACCTTTTTTTATTTATTATTATTTGTTTAATCTATAAGACCAAAAAAGATAACTTAAGATTCAATACACCTTTAGAAAATGTCATAACACCTATTAAAAAACTTAGTGCCCAGGCTAAACAGCTTTCTTGAAGTTTCTACAGAGAAAGAACAAGCACATATATTCCTTTGTGTGGAAAAGAAGTTTGATCATGACATCTGGGACCATTCTATTCCCTCAAAACCATATGTTTAGTATATTCATGGGCCCAAACTACCAAACTGGAAGTTGTCCCAACCGGGCCTTCACAGTAAGTATATTGTTGTTGATATGCAATATAACAAAATACTGAAACAAAGGCTTTTGTGGGGGGAATTTTCAGTAATACTATATGTTTTGTGTAAACAAAACACATGGAGACTTATATACCTAAATACAAACAATAGATGTGTGTTTCTGTGTATAAGCAAATTACAATAACAACTCAAAAGGCGCAGTTCAGCAAAATGCTTAATGGTATGCTTAACTTCAGGCAAAATTAAGGATAATGACAGTGTCAGGCCACGTAAGGACTTTTACAGACTTTTCTGAGTCAGGATTAAAGAGATTTTCGATGTTTCTTCTGACAATTGCCTTTCCATATATTCATTTTACATAGTCTCAATGCATGACGAGTATGTTGTTGTTTTTTTGGTTGTTTTTTTTTTGTTGTTGTTTGGTTGGGTTTGTTTTTTTTTTAACCAGGTTTCTGACTATTTTAGTAGAAAATTATAGTCTCAATTATAATTTCTTTTTTAGGAACATTAAATATAGAGATATTTTGCTTCATAAGTTGCTGCTGGTAAAACTGTTGTGTGGAAACATTAGATTTAAAGCATCAAGGGAAGAAAATTACTGTTCTGACATGTAATAGGCTAGAACCTGCATGAGCTTCGTGTCAACTCAGTGCTTCAGATTAGTTTCACTGTAGTGGCACCATCCCTCTTCAGAGGCTGGGGTGAACCCACTGTGGCTGAACGAAAGCAGGCAATTACAGAACTGTGCTGGATAAAGTGACAAATAGATACAAACATTGTAAATAGGTAGATTTTTCATTGGCAATTAGCTGGTTGGAAATCAGCTATATTAAAGGACTGATGCAGTCACTCCAAGCAACACTTGGAGAAATCATAGAACTGTACTGCCTTAATAACATTGTCTTTGCAGGACCGTAGTTGCCGTTCTTTGGTTAATTTAAAAGAAAAATCAGAAATTATCTTTAAAGCAAAACTAAGTAATGCAAGGAAGAGTTTTTCTGCTCATGAATTGCCTCAACTGATGAATAAACTGAACATCATTTGAAATTTAGCTTTGATCACAAATGGAACACATTTAATGATACTAAACCAAGTGTTCAAGTGTATATTTACTCAGAAATCCACACAGCAAAATCTCAGGCTCTGCCTGGAAAAACACTGAAGAAGGATGAAGTCAAACTATGAGACTGGGTAGGATGACGTCAAGCTTGAAGAGGATAGTCTTTAAAACCTTTTCAAACTGCTTACATTTCTGACAGGGATTGTATGATATTGTTCCTGATACAAAAGAGCGGATGTGGTGACCCAGAAACATTCTTCTCCACCTTGTTCTACCTTGTGATTGTAGTTTCTTAGTCTTCTGAGGTTTTACTGTTCAGTAAAAAAATCCATGCTCCTTCTCACTTACCAACGACAGATTTACTAGAGCTGACAAAGGAAGCTGTAAATTCTTACCTTTATCCATTTCTCTTCTCTTTCCACCCTTCTCCTGCAGTGACTCAGTCGGCAGTGAGGCCTGCAGCGGCAAAGGCCGGTGGGCGGCTGGCGTGGGGCTGAGGCGGACGGGGGGTTCCTGAGGCCCAGGACCCCCGGGGCAGAGCAGAGAGACCCGGCCCGAGCCGGCAGCTCTCACCAGAGGGGCTGACACGGCCTGGGCCTTGCCAGTGGCAACCGCGGGAGATTTCAACAGCCCTGAGGAATGACGGCGACCAGGAGCGCGGCGGCACGGCAGTTTGCGTAGGTAGGGCACAGCCCCCCTCTTCTCAGCTGGAGAAGGGTACTCAGGCAGTGGGCATCGGCCCAGGAGGAGACGCGGGTATGGTTGCCACTTGGGTGAAAGCCATGGCCAGGAAAAATGGGGCGATGCAGATGGAGCTCCCATGTAAACATGTGGCTGTCCAGGTCTCTGGCTGCAGGGAGTGCCTGAGCCTGTCACTGGTGCTGGACGGCAGCAGGGTCACCTCTTGTGTGAGGTGAGAGCGGGTGAATGATCTGCTCAGCCTGGTGGCAGAACTGGAGGAGGCAGTGGAAGGGCTGAGGAGTACCAAGGAGTGTGAGAGGGAGATAGGTTGGTGGACCCACACCCTGCCATCCCTGAGGCAAAGGCAGCAGATGGAGGCTTCACAAGAAGGGGTGGCAGGAGGGCACCTAAGAGATGGAGGGGAATGGATACAGGTCCCTGCTCAGGGAGGCAGGAAAATCCCTTCCCGGTCTCCCTCACCTCTCCAGTTGCCTCTATACAACAGATATGGGGCTCTGGAACTTGAAGACCAGGCCAATGAAGATCAGGGTGTAGAGAAAGCCCTGTCTAGGGAGGTGCCTAGAATCAGTCAGGCAGCCCCACGCATTCTCACACCCTCTGAAAAAGAAAAAGGAGGGTAATTGTCATAGACGACTCCTTCCTGAGGGGGACAGAGGGCCTTGTTGGCCTTCCCCCTGATCCTTACCCACAAACACTCAACCCTATCATCACAATCATCAAGCTCTAGACAGTCAAAACACTCCCTAACATATAGGGCTACCCCACCTCCTGTCCTTCCCCGCCAATCCCTTCTGAAGAGTTTATAGCCATCCATTGCAGCACTCTAGTCATACTAGTCATCCCACCATGTTTCCATGAGGGCAACTATATCATAGATTTCCCGCTGCACAATGGCTTCCAGCTCCTCCTGTTTGTTGCCCATGCTGCGTGCGTTGGTGTAGATGCACTTCAGTTGGGCTATTGATCCTGCCACCTTTCTGGGGGGAAAGGCCCTAATTCCTACATGACCATTCTCAGGAGCTTCCATGGTTTGCAACACATCAATAATGCCTGTGTCTTTGCTGCTGCATGGATATCCATCCTCTACTTCCACTGAGATGGCAGACCAAAGGACCTTGCTAGCACAGTGTCTCTCAAACATTGGCATGCCACCGCCCAGGCTTATCTCTAGCGATACTGGTTTTATCTATTTCCCCCTTCAAATCTAAAGCTCTTTCAATGAGCTCTACTAACTCCTGCACAAAGATCCTTTTCTTCCTTTGAGACAGATGTACCCTGTCTGTCATCAGCAGGCCTGGTGTCATGTAGACCGATCCATGGTGAAAAAAACCAAAATTCTGCTGGTGACACCAGGCTTGGAGCCAGATATTGATCTGCTGTCTCTTCCTGCTTCTTCCCTCATCATGCCGTGCAACTGGAAGGATAGAGGAGAGCACTGCTTGTGCTCCTGATCTCTTAACCAGTCATCCCAGTGCCCTAAAGTCTCTCTTGGTTGCCTTTGAAATTGTTGCCAATTCATCACTGCCTTCCTGAAAAATCAATAATGGATATGAATCTGAGGGCCATACCAGTGTAGGAACTTTTCTCTTTGCATCTTTAACCCTGGTCCCAGGGAGGAGCAGACTTCCCTAAGAGGTTGGGCCTTCTGTTGCCCTCAGGAGTCTCCTATGACAGCGACCCATCTTTTTTTCTTTATGGAAGAAGTTTTGACACAGGGCATAGGCCAACTTAACCTTGCCAACACTTCCAAGCTAGATAAACCATCGTCCTCATTACTGTTCGCTTCCACTTGCAGAGCCTCAAACGTATTATCCAAGGGCACCTGGGAGGATGGGGCAGTCACAGAGGAGACGTGCCTGCCGTGCTGGGCAGGAACTTGTGGCTATTGCCCCCTATCCCTTAAGTCATCACGTTCAGCCAGGCGGAGAGAGGGTAGAGAATCCTTCATATCATGCATCTTGTCTGCCTGTTGGGCCTATCCCAGGGAGGGTAGAGTGAGATTCCGGTAGTCTGTATCTCTCTCAGACTTCCTGATGTTCCTCAACCTACTTATGTCCTCCCAGAGCTCTGTCATTAAGCAGAAAAGTTCCTCTACCTGGGTGTACCTCCCACAGGTGTACTTATTACTGTTGTCCCGTCCTGGCGTAAGAGCAGGGCACGGCCCACAGCCTGACACAGGGGTGAAAGCGTGTTCCCGCTGGAGCTCTGTCTTTGCAGCCGCGTCCGTCATAGCAGGTGCAGAGCTTAGAGAGGCCATGGCTTTCTGCCAGGTGGATACCATTGTTCCCTAGTCTTGCTGGCAGAGCTACTGCACCCTTCTTGCATGCCCTTCTGTGCAAACTGCCATGCCATGACCTCGCTGACATGCCATGTCCTGCTCGTGGTGCTCCTCATCGCTAGCACTCCCTAAGGGCTTCTTTTATACATGGGGGGGAGCTTGGCCACCATTGCTCCTGGCTTTGCCCAGGTCCCATCAGCAGCTGCGGGCTCCTGGCAGCTCTCTCAGCCCCCCTGAGGTTTCTTCAGTTCAGGAAACCCCCCCCACGCACCACGCAAGAGAGCTCTGCTGCCGGTCCTGCTGGCACCAGAGCTGCTTGGCTTGGCAACAGAGTCATGTAATGAATGAATCATTGATATTTCTGCTAATGACAGCAATGCATTAAAAATAAATCCACCAAGCCTTACATTATCTCAGAGATCTCTGCTTCCCATCAGTGCAGCTGTTAAACAAAGATCGATCATGAAACCATGGAAGCATGTAAGATGGAAAGGGCCTCTTATCCTGTGCAGCCTCCCTGCTCAGAGCAGATCTAGTTAGATCAGATTACTCAGGGCAATGTCCAGTTGGCTTTTAGAAATCTTCAAGGAGGAAATTTTGTAATCTCTCCAGGCAACCTCTTCCAGTGTTTGACCACTGTCACAGTGTTTTTTTTCTTTATATCAAGTCAGAATTTCCCATGTCGCAGTTTGTATCCATTGCATTTTGCATTGCATTTTGCCTTTCTGCTGTGCACCTCTGAGAGGATCTATCTCCTTCATCTTTGTCTCTTCTGAGTAGGTGATTATAGACCACCATGAGATCTCCCCTTAACCTCTGCCTTTTCTGGAGGAGTAAACTGTCTCTCACCCTGTGCTTTATGTCATGTGTTCCAGTTACCAGATAATTTTGTTGCTCTTTCTCTGGACTTGCCCCAGTTTGTCAATCTTTTTCTTGTACTGAGGACACAAAACTAGACACAGCACTACAGATGCAGTCTCTTGAGTGCCAACAAAAGGGGAAGAATCCATTCCCTCACCCTGTGGGCTCCAGTCTTGCTAATACATCCCAGGACATGGTTGGGGTTTTTTTTGATGTAAGAGTGCATTGCTAATCATGTTTAATTTGTTGTTAATCAGAAGTACCTGGTCCTTTGCTGTAAAGTTGCTTTCTAGCTGGGCTGGTTTGCTGCACAGGATCCCAGGTACAGAAGTTTGCCTTTGCTAAATTTCCTGAGGTTCAAGTCACTCCATTTTTTCCAGCTTGTCCAGGTCCCTCTGAATAGGAGCCCTGTCCTGCAATCTGGTAGCATGCCGAAATTTGCTGACCCTCCATCCCATCACACATAGCATTAATAAAGACATGAAGCAGGACTGGCCCCGTGATTGACCCCTGAGGAGTCACCAGCCACCAGCTGGACTTTGTACTGCTGGTCATTACCCTTTGAGCATGACAGCCAACTCAGTTTCCTACCCATCTTATTGTCCACTTTCCTGGTCCCCATGTCTCCCGCTTGGCTGTAACTTGAAGGACAAACAAGTTTTCTTCGACACTGCTGCCCAGGGGATGGACCTGCCAGATGGGCTGCCTTCCCTGCCCTGGCTGATCTTCAGTCAGACATCTGAGCTGTCTCTGACCATGTCCCACCATGGACAACCACTTTATGCACTAGAAAACTCTTCTCAGTTTCACCATTCAAACGAAGGTCAGGCCAGCTTAGATTTTAATAAATTTATAATTCACAAAGCACCTAGTCAGTTAATAACATATGAGGTAACCAGCTGTATATAAAATCAGGACTTACTGAAAATTAACTTTATTTATTTCAGGCATGGAGAAATCATGATGCCCTACCACGAGAACTGCTGGAGCTCAGCAAGGGCTGTGTCCTGCTTTTGGCTGGGATAGAATTAATTTTCTTCCTAATAGCTGGTACAGTGCAGTATTTTGGATTTAGTATGAGAATAATGTTGATAGCACACTGATGTTTTAGTTGTTGCTAAGTAGTGCATACCCTAAATCAAGGATTTCTCAGTTTCCCGTGCTCTGCCAGCAAGCAGGTGCACAAGAAGCTGGGAGGGAGCATGGCCAGGACCGCTGACCTGAACTAGCCAAAGGGATATTCCATACCGTAGAACATCACGCTCTGTATATAAACTGGGGGGAGTTGGCTGGGAGGGGCTGATCGCTGCTTGGGCAGGGCCAGGCTTCCCCAGCCGTGCCCAGCCCAGTGTCCCAGCCAGGAGCAGGGCAGCTGGGGGGGCACCAGGGCAACCCCAGACCCAGGTATCCGGCAGCTCCCTGCGGATGGGGACGGGCCAAGGCCGGGATGGGGTGTGAGCCCATGGGTCAGCGGGGCCCATGGTTGGGCAGGGCTGTGGGGAGCTGGCGAGCGTCCCTGCTGAGGCAGCACTGGGGCAGGGGGGGACATGGGGGCCTGGGCCGTGGGCAGTGGGGGAACCCCTGGGGGGCCGGGCAGGGGAGTGCCCTCAGGATCCTGACAGGAATTGGATATTTTACTTTCCAAATATAAATTAACAGTAATATCCAGGAATGCACCAGTAAGGAAGACTAAAATATGGAATAAAATTTGTCTTGGAAGTGGAACAACTGAAATCCCAGGTGTCCCATCTCCCTTTAATATTTACATTGCTGTCAAATATATTTTATCACTCCTTTATCTATGAATCACCCTGTCCCCTCCTGCACCCTCCCCTTCCTCCGGCCCTTCAGCAGTATGACTATTGGGCAAAGAAGAAACACCAAAGCAGCAGAGAGTGATTCACAGAACTCTCAGTTAGTTTGTCAAACATTACTGTGTTAAGAAAATGAATTGTTTTCATTGTTGCTGCTGGNNNGGCTTTTTTATTGTCTACCTAAATGAATGCTTTTCTGAAAGACAGAATTCATCTGTGTTTGTTATTTTGTTCCATTGCAATTACCTGTACTCTGGGGTTCTTTACTTGCATCACTCCCTATTAAAGTATAAATTCACTTTGCCTGATACTCACATTATTTGAAGTGTTACTTTTTTGTACTTTAGAATAAAGAGAAACTTAGTTTAATGGCAGCTTGACAGCTTTTCCTCCAAGTGACAAACTAAAATTGATCAAATGTACATTAGAGCTTTTAACTCTGAATCATGTGGTATCCTGTAGGGAATGCATCTGGAATAAGCTATGATGTATGAAAAACACTGCATTCATAACCAGATCATTCACATTAAACTTCCAGTTATCTCCTTTTATCTGCTTGACTGGCTTCTCTAGAATTAAAAGAGATGTCCAGGACAACTGTAATAGTTTCAGATCAAAATCCTTTAAGTTCTTTGGCACAGTCCTATTGCGTAGTTAAAACCCAGACATTATGGATCAACTATTCAGATAGTACTGCTCAGTCAGTACTACAAAAGTCCTGATTTTCTTGTATACAAGGAGGGTTTTTTTAAGCAAAAATAGTATGGCACCCATTTAAAAAAAAAAGGAAGAAAAAAAAGCGCAGCAGAGTGGGATTTATTATTTGTTTGCTTAATAAAGTGGAACATTATACTAGTAGTGTCAGTCATGACATTTAAAAGTAAAAAAAAATATTTTCTCTTTAAAATTGTAAAACCCGATTGATCTCTTGCTTAGGCTGGCGTTGATTGGGAATAACTCCACTTACATCAAACCAAGTTCAGCTATGTAAAACAGGCATGAAAAAGTATTTAGTGATAATGCTTTTCTGATGGCTTGTTGCAAGGATCCTTTTATATTCACAGATTTTTGGATTCTATGATATATAGCAAATGTTTGCAGGCACCTTAAGCATGGAGCAGTTTCTAACTATGCTGAAGTTTTAATAGCCACGTATAAATAATTTTTTTTCCATGTAGACCCTTTCCCTGTAGCCTATCCAGGGAAATTATAAGGTGTAGTATACATTTTCACTCTAGATTGATACTTAAGTTGAGCAAATAGCCTTGTTCTAGAAATCCACAGAGATTTCTCCTCCTAAAACATAAAATGTCGTTTGAAACCTATGAAGTCTCATATATCAACAATTTGACTTATTACCAGTAGTATCAGGGATATTCTTTACTTCTCTTCACTGGACTTGAAATCTTCCTGACTTTTAGAGTCTTTTTTCCACTAGTAGGAACTCAGAAGTTTTATATCAACAAGCTGTGAATAAATAAACTCAGTTTATTTCTTGACAAATCAGAGTCCTTTTCTACATTTCGTCAAAGGTTCTCTGATATAGAATATGGCACTGCCATCTACAGCTCTGACAGACGAACTTTACTGATATTTAAATGAATTATTGTTTCTCTTTCATTGTAGTAATGCTAACATCTATTTGACAGTTATAACCTCATAGAGTACTTGATTTGAGGCAGCTTTGAAGATGACACTGTATCAGCTGTCAGGGTTCTCCAGAGCAAAGTACTGTTCTCCTGGTACCTACCTCACTTCTTTTTCCTGCTCTCTCTGACACAATAGTACAGGGGGAATATCATATTAAGGTAATTCTCATGTCTAATGCTCTGTCTTCAAGAAAGTTTCCTGCAGATGCAAACCCCATGTGATGTTGATGCTCTGTAAATGTTCCAGTCTGCAGGTAAATGAAGCTTGCCTTCTTCTGTACCCAGGCATTAAGAATTTGCCAATTAATAATATCAAAAAGATCAAGAAACTTCAGAGCAATTATTCAAAAACCAGGTTAGGTGTGCATGCTAACATTTCAAAGAACTAGGGTTCAGGAACAGGAAGAGTTCTTGCCCTTAGCTTCAAAATGAGGCCTCTGATTTAGATGTGGAAGGATGAAAAAAAAAAAAAATTAAAACACATTTTATGTTTCATTTTAATGCATACATTTGTACTGATAACTGCTTCTCCAGATTCTGTTACCCACTTACTGCTATTTTGTTACCATGGGCTGAGCAGGCTGCAGTTTTACAGTAGATGCCACAATAAAATGAAGATCTAATTCAATTCCTAAGCACATGCTTCCTTTTAAAAAAAAAAAAAGGAGGAAGAAAAAGAGAGGCAGGTCTTGTAGTTTAAACATGTCAACAAACTGCGACCAGGATGGAGTATTAGATCTATATGTTCATTTTCATTAAATTACTGTATAGCTCAAACTGATTTTTTATGGAGGATTTTCAATTATGTTCAGAATGAATGTCAATTCAAAAATACTGAAGTAAAAGGAACAATTAGTAAGGACATTTCTGCACACAAACAACTGGATGACTTTGAGACTATATAAAACACTCTGTACTGTGACACAGGCAAAAGGAGGAACTGGGAAGAAAGCAAAAAATTGTCTAGGTTAGTGGGAATAAATTATCTAAGCAACTTACTGCTCTCCTCTCTTACATTACCCCTGTTTAATTGTGGTTCTAAAAATCAGCTGTAGAATACTATAGGCATAGATGATTTTAGGAAGTTGTTTTTATCTTTTTAAATGTAAAGTGCCAGCACCATTTGCATCAGGAGAGAATGATTTTTGCTTCCTGCAAGTAATAACCACACAATTCCTGGCAGCAGGATTGTGTGCAGTCACAATACTGATTGTGTTCAGTACCCACTGGCCTTCAGTGGTTCTGGTTCTCAGTCTAAGACTGCATAAAATTGTAGAAGTGTTGATTGGAAGAGACTTCTTCAGATCATCAAGCCCAGCCTTGCCACTCAAAGTAGGACTATTGCCAACACTAGGTCATGTCACTCCTGGTTTTGTCTAGCTGAGCATCAAAAACTTCCGAAGATGAAAGATCCACAGGTTCCCTGGTCAAATCATTCTACTGCTGTACTTAAACTTTTGGTGGAAGAATTATTCCTAATGCCAAAACTGAACCTCCCAAGCCAAAAGTCATATACTGTACTTCATTTTCCTACCTAAAATCACACTGTAGGAAGAAGTAACAGTGAGTGCGTCAATGATACGGAGAATATAGCAAAGAGTGCTAGCAAGGCCTGAGAATTTATCCTTTACAGGGAAGATGCAGAAAAGAGAAAATAAGCCATTAGACAAGGTAAAATGACAGAAGTAAGGAAAAAACAAACAAACAAAAGAAGTAAATTTAAAAAAAATCATGTAAAAGAGAAGATGACAGTGAGAAGAACAAAGGTCAGAAAGGCAAATGGAAGGAAAACAAATTTAAAACATGTATTAAACGTTCAAAATGAAGGTACCAATATGACAAAGAGCAATAAAGATGCACAACAGATCAAGTTTATCATTAACATAATTATGTTGTCTGTGGTTTTACACCAGAGAATATTTTTTTCCCAAAGAAAGTGAAAGCAAAACAGAATAAAATAAGAATATTAGACATCTGACCCAGTAAGTATGAAATCATGTAAGTATGATATTATTTTCAGGAAGAAAAAGATCTCTATCTTCTGTAGTCCACAAGTGGTGAGACAAAAAATTCAGTGGAAGATGACTAGATTTGCAGTCGGATGGACATACGATTTTAGGTGACACAAAATATTCTCAACCTCAGTTTTCTCAACAGTAGGATAGTAAGATTTAGTCACCCTTTATGAATTTTTTTACAAATATAGGCAAAAAGAACTGTATGGATAGATGCTGTACCATTTGTAGACATACATACCCTCAGAAATGAAATGGGCACCAGAAAAAAAGGGAGTGACAGAGAGAAAAAGGGAGAGAGAAAAATCTTTCTTACAATGAAAATAAAAATCAGAACAGATTGATTTGTGAGACAAAACACTAAAGCACAACATCAACATGGTCTCCCATGGCATTTACAGGAGGTCACCACACAATCCATGTTATTTTTAAACCACAGTCCTTAGATATAAAACTCAAAAAGATGCAAGAGCAATGTTGTGAAGAATGGAGGTTATTGAAAAGCCGGGAGTGAAGACATCCACAGTGACTGAGACGGCTCCTATAAGAAACAAATATCCAGGTGACATCCTAGTTACTTTTAGACGTAGTAAAAGCCAATTTGCTTCCTTATTGGAGATTTTTTTTTTGCAATCCTAGTGGTTTACGCTACATTTTAAGGGACTGCTGTGATCTGGGAGATGCCTTGCTACTTAATTGATTTGATTTAGGCCCTCTGTCACTCCAAAGTAAGATGTGTGTAGCAGTTTCTGGAAGGATATGGGGAATGAGAGAGCATCTGCCCTGTTAAGGGTACCTGGTGAAAGACCTTTCTGGTGTAAAAGGTGATAGTAAGAAAAGGTGGGAAGCAACAAACAAACATACAGAGGAAAAATCTGACCGACAAATGAGAAGGGAGGCAGTAATAAGAAACAAACCTGGTAGTCACGCTAATTCATAAGGATACATGCAATGTGGGAATATTGATTTCAGTAAAATTATCTGCTCAAGGAATTTGTCAAAATGGAAAAGGGGAAGGCAATGGAAATAACATACTGAGACACAAACCTGGCAGGCAAACACAGCGGGCACAATGAGAAGAAACAAACCTCAGGGGTTGCACCAGCTGATGGGCTGTCAAGAAACGGTAGGCAAACCTATACCTTGCAACTGATAAGGATACAAATCTGGAGGCTCCTGAATATCCAAGGGGGTGGACAGTGGAACAACTATGTGAAGGAATATGCAGGGGTAGGGATCAGGTAAGAATGATGACAGAAGAGACAGAAAGGGGTATAAAAAGGGCTGGTCACATGTAAAAAGGGGATGGTCAGCACACTTGTCTTCAACTGCTCACCACCCGCCGATCGACACCCAGTCAGTCCCCGAGCGGCGATCCCAACCCCCCACTCCCCCAGTTTATATCCTGGACATGACATCCCATGGTCTGGAATACCCCTTTGGCCAGTTTGGGTCAGCTGCCCTGGCCGTGTCCTGTGCCAACTCCTTGTGCCCCTCCAGCCTTCTCGCTGGCTGGGCATCAGAAGCTGAAAAATCCTTGACTTTAGACCAAACATGACTTAGCAACAACCAAAAACATCAGAGTGTTATCAACATTCTTCTCAGACTGAACTCAAAACACAGCACCGTACCAGCTACTAGGAAGACAATTACCTCTATCCCAGCTGAAAGCAGGACACTATTTCTGTGTAATCTCACCCTCTCTCCTGCCAGCTGCTGGGGAATCTGATATGGTGGGATATTGGGACAGCAACTGGAGTTGGAGCTGGCGTGTAGGCTTCCCCTGGGCACTGGAGTGAGTGGGGGTCGGGGTAACCAGCAACGTCTGTGTCATCTGAGGGGTTGTCTCTGGGACACATGCTCAGCTTCACTACTGGATCAATCTGCAAACAGGAAAGAAGCATCCCATCACCATGGGATGGAGACCTGGGTCCCCATATGCCGGGGACTGGGCTCCAGCAGCTGGGCAGGAGGGATTCCCAGGCTCTGGTCCGCTCTGGAGGTGGTGGCCGCTCTTAACATCCCTTACACTTTGTGGGGCTGCTTCCATCTACTTATATTTTGTCTTAGCAGAAATAAATTCACCACCTTTTGTATTCTTCTGACTTTTTAAAAATTATATTTGAATTATTATATTTTCATTATTAAACAACTTATTTTCCTATGGCTGTGTGCAAGGACCAGTGAAAGTGATGGTGAATGGAAACTGCTCAGGGTCAGAGGATGCCAGTTATGTCACCCTCCCAAACAGTAAGTGCTGCAGTCACTCAGTAAGAAGAAGAAAATGCTTATCCTGACAGTGCATTCAGGCTTGAATGATACTTACATATTGGAAGTTTAAAAAAAAAAAAAAAAAAAAAGGAAGGAACTTACTGTGAGTATGGCATAGGTAGAGTGCATTTGTTAAAAAATGTAAAAATGAGTTATATTTGGATACCAGCTGAATGTAAATACAAGTAGTAAATGCACATTGTAGTTCATAACATTGAGGATTTTTAGATCTGTAAGGCTGAGGCACCATGGGAGGCAAACACAACCTGAGTACAAAATCTTTTCCAGACTTGGTATTTGCTCAATCTACAGCTTTGGAGTCTGCAGTCAGGAGTGGGAAGGGTGAGCAAACCATGACTGTTATTGAAGTAGCTGGGGTTGATTTGAGTATTTTAGTTCTGAGGTTTTGCTTCTGTAATGATTGCTTAAAACTTTTTGTGTTGTGTGGACACTGCCTCAGCACTCACGACTGTGGTAAATTTAATTATCTTTTTTATGATGAGAGCGAGGCAATTTTCAACTACTTTCTGAAAATAAATGATTTTGAAACACTGAAGAGACTAGGTGCCCTTGTTTTGCTACTTGAAAAGTAATTAAATATTTTGTGAAGTGAGACTGATGAGATTAAGGAATCCTGTTGTCAGGGAGTAAAGGTAGACAGAGCAACAGAGAACTAGAGAAACTGTTCAGAAGTTGTCTATTTTGGATGAAAAAGGGAGGGTAGACTGCTCTACTCAGGCAAAGTTACCCAGCATATGGACTTGAGGTACAAACTCTAGTTAGGTGTGCAGATTCAAAGCCCAAACTTAAACTTCTAACCATGCAAACAGAAGAGAGGGCAGAGAATTTGGTCAGCAACTGAACATGCAGTGTAAACATCATATTTTCAAGTGTCCTTTTTTAGAAGATTGGTATATGTGACGTCCTGAAGGTAAGACTAAGTGCAAGGTTGCACTGGAAAGCTAGAAAACTTGGGTAAATTTCTCACCCTACGGACTTAAAAACACATTGCTGATTTTTCTTCAAAGCCTTTACTACTTTTGCATATGCCTTTGCAAATCATATTCTACAGTTTATTAAATCTGAATTTTGTTTGACAACGTTAAATATGCATACTTCCATTGAATTCCTGAGATGCATATGTAACTGAAATCTACCTCAGTAAAGATTTTTTAAAATCCTTAAATCATAGCCAAATCACAGTTGATCTCAACTAGACCAATACGCACGTCCTACAGACCTTAGTCCTGACTCAGTAAAGCAATTAAATACATCTTTTACTTAAAGAATGTATATATTGTCGTGTCTCTTCAGCTGAGAACTTTAAAATGCTTTACTTTAGGAAGCTTATTTTTTTTTAACAAGACATCTTCTCTCCTGCGTTTTCTACATCTCATTTTGCAGTTGTCTCAAATGAAATTCCTCTACACTATCTGTCAAACTAGGTTTTATTTTGAGTGGACTTTTTCTTAATTGCTTCATATATGGAATGTCAAGATGTAATGATGTTCAAGACAAATGTTTGAATCTGAAGTGTTTAAGATGGCCTAAAGATTCAGAACATTAATTCACCTGTCCCTACCGTTTATCATTGGTTTAACAGTAACATATGTCATATCCTCACCTGAAAGCTGGTAGATCTACATTAAATTAAGCAGTTAAGTTTTACCTTCAGTCTTTGGATAGTTAAAATTAGTGTATTGACTACAGAAGGTGGAGCACTCTGTATACAATTAGGACCTAACTCCAGATAGTGGATTTATTCTAGCTTTCCTAAACCCAGTGGAATAGATGTCAGATTTAAGAGGAATTTGAAGCAGACCTCCAAAGACAAAAATGAATGCCATCTGCATTTAAATCTAGAGATGGAGTTGGATTTACAATTCTAGGTGGCATATAAAGA
Organism: Elanus axillaris; assembly: GCA_026212715.1. Classification (NCBI taxonomy): domain Eukaryota; kingdom Metazoa; phylum Chordata; class Aves; order Accipitriformes; family Accipitridae; genus Elanus; species Elanus axillaris. Next base: position 27,431,346 of record JANZLQ010000013.1, on the reverse strand, counting down.
TTGCATAGCTAAAGACTGACTCCAAATATGGTTTTAAACATAATTCTTGTCTAAATCTCTGCAAAGATTTGCTGAAATGGAAGGTGCATCAGGCCATCTGAGCACCTGGGAGGTTTACAGATTGGTTTGGTTTTCTAAGACAACAGAAACCAAGGAAAAATAATTTATAATGAAAAGTTTGCTGAAAGTCATGAATGGAAAAAAAAGATTTTGTTTTGCAACAAAGAGGAGCAACAATATACAGAAAAAAAAATTAAAAGCTCACTCATTGTCACATATTAAAGAATCTGACCACACAGTGATGGCTAGACATAAAGTGGTTACTGAAAAGCCTGACATTGCAGCACCTGTTTCCTTGTACACTTCTGGGGGAAAATTATTTATCTTAAAAAAACCCTTCTCAAAAGCTAGAAAGCAGAGCAAGAAGCTGCCTGAAAATGGCCAATAAGGAGACGCTGAAGGAAAAAATTCTATGTTAATGCAGTCCCTCTGGATAATGGGTGCCTTACATTTGCTATCATTTTGCACTTAAATCCTTCTGTCCTTTGCAAACTACTCAGTACTTAGGATAATACAGGTCCTTCTCTTCCAGGAAAAACTCAATCGTAGAGGAAATATATACGGAAAATGTTTGGGTTTAGTGGCATTTTCCAGGAATTGACATACACCTAAGCTTTCATATGAGTGATGGAGAGCTTAGCAATAGTTTTGTGTTGACATCACTACTCTGAGATGTAATAGACTTGACTTTAAGTGCAAGTGTGCTACAGCTATATCATGTTCTCAAGGAAAACCAGGCATGTATTGAACCTATAGTAGGACCTGTATGGTTAAACAACATCTGCGTCTGAACTCAGCAGAAGTTTACACAGGAGCAAGACTTGTTTTCCTGCAGGATTTGTGCCCTAAGTGTCCTCTTCCAAGGTCTGTCACATACCAAAAGGAATTCCTTCTCCTGTGTTTTTTATCTGCTTTGATTGTCCAAGGTACACATTTTTTTAAGTCAGGGTTTCTCTCTCCTAATTCTCTTGTAAGGTGTCTATCATAATGGGGACCTTATTTTAAGCTGATGTCTCCTGCCATTGTTGAAATATAGGGAAAAGGACACGGTCATGTAAGTGAAGGATAAAAAGAATACTCCCAGCCCTAATGGTCCTGTTCATGTTTTTTGAAAATACATGGAAACATAGAAATTGGGTTTTAGAAGTAATAGCCTAAGCCTGATTTGAAAGTCAGCTGGGACTGGAACAGCCTACCTTTATAACTTATTCAAACTGGTTCAGTATGAAATGCTTACAAGTCCCCATGATATCTCATTTTATCTTCTAGCAGACTTCCTCACCTGAGTTTGTTTTTAAGGTAAAAAATGCAATTTACAACAAATCTTGCTCTTGTGGTCCTTACCTAGTATGAAGATAAAGCAGTTCATTTAAAATATACTATAACTTCTCAAGTAAAAACTTAATCCAATTAAATATATGCTTCACTAGATGCTTAAAGTCTCCCAATTCAAATAAAAAACCCCAAAACTTAAAAGGCTTCTTATGTTAAAATGGTAATAAGTGCGTTCTCACATATAAAAGAACTTTAAAAAAAAACTATCCTTAAAGCTTATGGTGGCATCTACAGTAATCCATGTTTTTTTTTTCATCTCTCACTACACATTTCTACACATTCAGTTGAATAAAAAGCCTGAAAGCCTGTGTTTCTGAAAATACATGGAACAAGTTTGCCTATTAAACCCATGGAGATAAGCTTCACTTGGAGCTGATGGAATTTCCAGGTTTTTCTGATGGGGCGTAAATGCTCCTGTATTAACATGTGCTGACTCCCGTTGGTTCAGTGCCCGACACGGCAAGGACATCAAACGGCCCACCTGATTTAACAATCACAAATCAAACTAAAAACAAAACAACATGAACAAGAGGAGAAATGCATGTTCCAGAATTCTCAACAACACTATGATTAATGACATTAGTGCTTGAAAATGTTTTAAGTGCATTACTGTTGCTCCTTTGACAGATACCACTTCCGATACAAATTAATCTTAGCAATGTATATTACAAACAATATAATTATAGCATATAGAAGAAAGGATAACAAGTGCACTGTAAGTTTTACCTTGTACATTTCAAGATGCATGTACTCACTCAGTTTATGATTTTATCTCCCCAGTTACCTATGTATCTACAAAACCTTTGACATTAGGATCAAACTGGTATTATACCTATTAATGTTTATGTATTTACTGGGTTAATTTTTCCCTCCCACTTTCTCCTTTCATATGCCTTTGCATGAGAAAAATATTTCTTTATGTGTTCCTGGTTATTGCTTTTTCTACTTCATTCCACTGATGATAACAGAACACGGAACTAAAGATCCTGGGTATATTCCAGATGTACCAACTAAGCAGGTGAGGCAGGACATAAAAAAAACCCGTCAGAGACTTGTGTTCCTCAGTAAGTCCACCTTTACTCTTGCCTTAAGTGAAAGAGTTGAGCTTGCCTCAATGAAGCGTCAGAAGGAGCTCAACAAAAAAAAAAAAAAAAAAGTATCAGTAAATAGACCCAGCTTGGCAGAGGAACTACATAAAAATTAAAATATGGTTATCTTTTTCAAATGCTCTTTCTCTCTCAAAACAGTGGGATATAGGAAGCCAGAGAAGTATTCATGAGAGCGAATTTGAAAGATATGTAGAGTTCTAATACAAGAGGAACTGAAATTCTTTTGAATCTAAGGGCTTTGTCACTTAATAAAAAAAAATCTAATTTGCCTTTATCAGATGAAGAAAAAGATATGGTAGAGACAGAGATTTACATTTTGGGAAAAGCATAAGGACTTTTGAAGATCAGTTAAAAAAAAAGAGCTGAGCTGTCAGTTAAAATAACTATTGTAGCCTTTCACTGCTTAATGAAATATTAGAGGCAGTTGGTGCTCTGTAATGGAAAAGGATTGCGACTAGCTTCAGTGTACCCAGCATACTCAAGTAAGTGCTAACCTACCAAGTTGAGATTTTACACTGACATTAAAACAAAAGTGCTGAAGAGTCAAACTCTGCCTGTAAAAGGCCACATGGGAAAAGAATTACAAGACCAAAATAGGATTAATTAAATTTAATCACTGGAAACTACAAAAAAAGCCCCCCCCCAACTAAAATTCGGCTTTAACCTTGCTGCACTAAAGTAAGGTAGCTATGTTTGGTATGCAGAAAACATTCTCTGCTTAGAGGATAAGAACACAAAATCCTTGGTTACAACAGGAAAAAAGGAAAAGGAAAGGGAAAAGGAAGGTCAAATGGAAGATGAAAGAGAAGGCAAGGCAAGAGAATGAGTAGTTATGTTCATAGGTGTGATGAGTAAAACGGTTTTACTTTTCAGCTCAGAACAGGTTTGAGGTTTTTTGCTGTAAGGTAGGATAATGCTCTAGACACGTTTTTACTAGCTGGTAAAGGTTTCCTGTTTTGCTGGCACCCCTGTCTTGCTGTAGACGCCTTTTTTCAAAACAGCTTAGTGTGCAGTTGGTGCACACTAAACTCTAAAAAAATTATCATTTTGGAATAGGAACATCTACACAAGACATTCTTTTGGTACAGTTTTTCTTGTAAGTGTCTCCATGTACAAATGCCCTTAGGATCCTTATGGTAACATTTTTTAAAGCAGGAAAGAGCGTGATTCAGACAAATACTTAGGCACCAAGTCTGATCCATGGGTCTGACATGACCCGCAAGCCTGAGACTCAGGAAAGCCCGGCAAATCTGTGTTGACTGGTCTTGAAGTAGATCCTAGGGTGGTTTTGGCTCTCAAGAGAAAGTGCTTCTTAACTTATCCAGGACTCTTTTGCCAAATTAGTGGAGACTGTAACAATGGTCATCTCTCAACTCCAAGCTGAAACTTGTTCCTCTTGTTCTCAAAATTCAAGGGACAGATTTTAAAAATATTCATTGAATTTTTAAAAACAAAAAGGATGCAATTTTTTCAGTAGCAAGCATAAGAATGAACCCTTTCTTCATCACATCCTTTTGCTAGATATAAAAAGAAATTAAAGTAAGATCATTAGAGGTCTCCATCTTCCAATGGAGAAATTCTGTGTCTCTTTTCTCCCTTCAACACTTTCCTTCTCTTTTAAGGCTTCTCAACAGCAACATTCTGCAGAAATTTTCCAGGAATTTATTGAGGCAAAGCTCTCAGTAACCTAAATGTATATTTACCCAAATATGAGCTGTGCCAGGGAATGATTAATAAACAGTCTCTCTCATATTATTCTCATATCATTCCCTTTATGATTCTAGGAAATTGCAATTTTTTCATAGGGAACAGTAAAAATTATTAAGCAAGGGACTTCCGTGTATTATTCATGATACTGGTTTTTGAAGCTGCTAATAAGTTTATTGCAAGGTGTTGTTTAATTTTGCTAAATGCTGAGCATAAATTCTGAGAATCAGGTTTGCAATGTGAATATTTGTATTCATAAATTAAAATCACTTGCCACAAATGATCTCCAATATTGGCTTAATGTTCATTTTTACTAGAATGTTTGCAGAAAATAAAAGCAAAAAATATGTGGAAACAATTTAGGCTGTGGTGGGTTGACCTTGGCTGCATGCTAGGTGCCCACCAAGCTGCTCTGTCACTCCCCTCCTCAGCAGGAGAAGGCAGGGAGAAAATAAGATGGAAAGAAACTCATGGGTCAAGATAAAGGCAGCTTAATAAAGCAAAGGGCACACACAGAAGCAAAGGAAAACAGAAGATTTATTCTCTACTTCCCATCAGCGGGCGATGTCCAGCCACTTCCCTAGAAGTAGG
>JANZLQ010000013.1:27415482-27426277 GCA_026212715.1 Elanus axillaris | reverse complement strand
ACCTTTCCAGCTACCGATGCAGAGCACGGCGCCATGGGGGCTGCTATGGGGAAAATCAACTCCACCTCAGCCAGACCGAATACATAGGCAAATAAATGTAGAGTTATAACAAGCATTATATTTTATTATAGTGCCATAGAAATATCTAGTGCTGCTCTTAATGACGGGAGCTAAATTGTGGATGAAGTTATTGCTTCAAGGCAGAAATGTAATTATGGATCATTACGAGCCACAGAAGCCTTTCCTACCCATGTCACGAAAGGATGTTTTCAAGAATGACAAAGAACAAATTAAAATTTGCATTCCTGTATGTTTTGAGAACTGGCAAGGGTCAAAGCTTTACTCTGATTTCCACTAAATTAATAGAAGCCAGAAATTAACCAGATAGTTTATTGAAAGGTGCTGTGTACATACTATACAATAAACTTCTTTAAGAGTTCAGATGAAAATCTTGAAAGTAGATCCAGTGTTTTTATGGAGTTTTAATGTGAAAGGAAAAAACAGCAAATATTAGAAGGAGTCTATAGGTACAAGGAATAAGCTTTTATGAGGAGTGCTTTCAATAACCTGATTTATTCTGAACAGCTGAGCTGGATGCTGAACTCCTTGTTTGGAAACTGTCTGAATAAGTTTCAGCTGGATATGCAATTTGACTGATAAAATATAAGGCAACACTAAAACATGTTCCCAGACCACGAGGTGGTTAAAAAATTAGAGTGCCATAGAACAGTTGAGGTTGGGAGATCCCTCAGAAGATCATCTTCCCCAAGCACCAGTTCAGAGAAGGACTAAATTCATGCTAGACATGGGCCATTATCTGTCAGTTGTGAATATCACCAATCATGGAGTCTGCATAACATCTCTGGAAGACTTATCCTAATGGGACCATCTTCATGGTAGAAGTTTTTTTCCTAATATCTAATAATACTCCTACAGTCCTGATCATACTAAATATAAACTATTCTTCAAACAGATATATATGGTGTCTTGATTTGTGTAACATTTGCTTTGAAAGACAATACATGTCTAGAAATTCCACACAGATGATCCCTACGCACCTCTCAATCCTATAGGTTAGGATTTTGCAAGTCAGCATGGTTGAATTTTACTTTTCAAATATAAGTATTGCAAGACAACTTGATGAGATGCAGACTAAGAGGTGTTTAACTCAGCTTTGGATTTATTGTATCTACTCAAATTCTTTGCATCACATTTAAAGCAATATCGTTCAGCTGCCTGGAAAAAACTATAAGGAAAGTCAAAACATTAATGAAAAAAAAAAAAAGTAGTGGCTAATGTTTAAAAAATTCTGCTTGTTCTCTTATAGTTGTATATGTTAAGAACTACAGGATAATCAATTCTGACTGTATATCAGGATTAAAAAAACTTGTGATATATAGCTCCTTCATTGAAGAGGAATAGACTGGCACAGTTTTCCCAGCAGACAAAATTAAATGATGATGGGTGGTCTGTCAAGAAATGGCATTACATTAGCAGAATGAGAAATGATTGCAAACACAGAAATCTAATAACCAGAGAAAGAAATTATCAGCCATTGGAACAAGCTTGGCTCCCTGCCGAGTTTTACACAACTTCAAACAAATTATCTTACGAAGGAGGTTGAATTTACAGGTACGTTTGAGCACCAGGAGTCAAGGTATTTTTACCCTTGCCAATTATTTTTCCTGGAATTGGCTTCAGTAACATCTGGGGTAACCTCGTGAAATAAAGTACTCTTCTAGCATAATAAATTATATTAGAAACTGACTATTGGTGTATTAGCAATAGTAGCAAGATTTTCACTGTGTACTGAAAATACTAGCGAGGTATTCATTGTGTATCACCTGTGAATAGTCTGTAGGGTGACTCCAGCATGACTTTGAACAGGAACTATAGAACACTCGTGATGCAAATACCTTTTCCTTCATGTGGATCAGGTAAAAACTAAAGGAGCTGATAGCTGTGTGAGTCACTTTAACTAAAATATGCAGGACAATCTTTTTCTGTTGTCAAAATTTTAGGAAAAGGTGCAAGTTGTCCCATCCAGAGCCCAAGAGACCAAATTCCCTTCTAATAAGCAGAGCAGTCTTCCACAGCGAAACAAATTCTGCCTCCAAATCTGGGAAAATTCTGATGAGACTCCTAACAAGGATACAATTACAACATGATCTGATGCCAAAAGAGTAAAAGCCATATTTTAAAGTTAGGAGCTTTAAAGGTTTGCAAGGCAGAGAATCTGTGTATGTAACTTAGGTCATTGATTTGTGCCCTGTTCCTCTCTCCCACCCCCTTTTTAAATCTAATGGTTTGAGTAACTCGGTTCATGTTCATGTTCTGTGTGCATTACTTATTTCTATATATTTCACCAATCATCCACTGGCTTGCCAAAGAAGGAAAGAATTCTAAGTGGAATAGGTATGAAACATCCATACATATGGTGATGCCCCTGTGAGGGTAGCAAGTAACCTTACCAGCATCACAGTGCATTGCCACCAACCATAGAGCTGGGTATTTTTTAGGAGAATTAGAAAAAACATGGGGAGTTGGTTGAAGACAAGTCGACTCAGAAATTATCAATAGAGATCAACTGGAAAGAAGTTTGATGAAGCAAAGTAAAAATACAGTAAACTCAAGCAGTTCATAAAAGGAGCAAAGATAGTTTAGCTTTTTGGTCATGTACAGCCGAGCAATAATGATCAGAAGCACTGATGCTTATTTCACAGTCTCTGTCAAACAGATACGGTGTTTGACATGGTTTTCAAAGCCCAAGCATGTAGAGCAAAAGACCACCACTTCAAATAATGATGATGTTTTATGGAAATTTTAGTGGAAAGATTTGGAACTAACTAGTATCAGAAACAGAAATTTCCCTCTAAATCAAGATTTAAATGCAATAGCATGGTCAGGCAAAGTTAATTTGCACAGCTGATTTGTCCTTCACTGTATTGTATCTATCTTCTGAAGTTTTCATTCTTTGTCACGGTTTACAAACATGTATGCTTACACAGAAAAGAAACACAATTTTTACTGTAATTACTGGGAATCTGAGAATAAATTCTGCCCTGAAAGGGCAATAATATGGCTGCATACAGACACAGTGCTGGTTGATCAGCAAGGCTAGAAAACAACATGGGACAGTTATTAATAGAATTTCAAGTTTGATTCATTTTCTGAGAAATGTATCCCTCACTACCCATCACCGGCTTTTGCTGATTTACGAGACTTGCCTCCCTTTTCTAAAACCCCTATAGATCACTATATGGCAATAGCAGAGCATAAATGCATACATAAGAGATAATACTCTTCTTCTTTCTTTGGGTCTGAGCGATTTATTTTCAGTCTAGGTTTAACAATCCAAACAGCTTGACCTTCTATCCATTATGAGTTACTTATAGCAACATTTTCAATAAGTCAATAAGCTTTCAATCCAAACTAAGACTGTTTTCTTTCCTGATTATATTATTATTTTTGGAGGCCAGATTCTGATTTGTGCTTTCAGCTTCAATGGCAGTTTGTCAGCGAACCAGAGAACCCCGGCCTTTTAAGAAAGACAGTGGTAAATATGTCATGAAATCATTTTTTTCTGGAAATAATAAGACCAGATAATATGATAAATGGCCAGCTGCTATTTCTGGGAAACACATGGCACAGTATAATTGCACACTACTCTCTATTTCCATTCAGATCTCATTTCAAAGATTTGGTAATACTTCATATTTTGAAAAATTTCAAGGTACATGCTCTGAAATTCTTCTTATTCCAGGAAAATACAGTTTTCTCTCAAAAAAAGCCAATCTTCTGCAATTATGAGGACACTGAGGAATGAATTAATTCAACATTCATTTATTCAACAAAGATTCAGGAGTAAATAAATACTACTAATATATGTTTAGAAAATAAAATATATAGCCTAACTTTTATTCAGTAGATTAAAGTGTATTCATGTAGATATGTTCTACAAATATCTTCAAAAGATTCTTTAACCCAGTTCTGCTGTGGATTCCAAAAAAGATTTACAGCAGCAGAATGTTGATAAGGCTTTTATTGACCCCTTGAAAGACCATCAGTTTCGCATCGTTTGACACACATGTGCCAGGCTGTGTGATCCGGCAGTGGCTGGGCAGACCTGCATCTCCTCCTTTCTCTCTAATCCTTATGGCTGTTACGTTCAGCCCTTGTGTATTTTTTGGTGGCATTTCTGTACGTGTGGTCACACAACATGCAAACTGCAGTAAATGCAGCTCATTCTCCAAACTAGTGTCAGAGAATCTCTCTGAATCAGAGAGGAAATTATTTGTATCATGGCTCTGAATTCTTTAGTCTTTCCTTTTATTTATTTATTTAGCTGGGCAGAAGAGACGGATTTGGCAATGTGACAATAATCACAGCTCTAGTGTGGGCCGGTTGCCATGTGGTAGTTGATGAGGACCTGCAGTCGCTGCTCTTTATTGTGGCTGAACAGACTATTTTAATGAATATTAGTGTCAATTCACTGAAATACCAAATCATAATCAACTGAACTAGAACAACAGAAAAAAGTTAGTTTCCAAGAAAAAAAGGCAGGCGGGGGTAGGGGTGGGAATCTTACATGGGGACAAATTGCTATCTCATATTGGCCTAGGATGTAGAAAAAAGCATATATGAAGGCTCCTGATTACTGAACTAGTCTAAAAGTTCAAGCTATTATCTTTTCTTAATTAGCATTTAACAACACATTTTAGCATAATGAGTATCTCGCAAAGTAACCTCCAGTCAAAAGGAGGATTAGACAAGAGCAGAGGAAATAAATGAGTCCCACTAGAAAATCTTCCATCACCCTTTTCACCACTTCTGTGGGCTTCATGCTCGTTACACTCTGGCTAAGAATTAAGCTGAATGTCCAAGATGAACGTGAGAAATTATGGACTCATAATGCTCATATCACATCACCAGCATGGAACTTTGTCTTCTGAGTTACAGTCAGGAGCAGCACTGCTCATTTCTCACACAGCATCATAAGCCATTTTAATATGTACTATTACAATAATTTAAACCCTCTAGGCTTTTAAGGTACATCATATTTAATATTATCTAAATGAGCTAAACCATACTTCATATTATTTTTGTGCTGCTCTACAAAACAAGGATGAGGTTTTGTTGTTTGCTTTTCAATTATCACCCTGCAGTGTGATGAGGCATCCCAGACAGAATTAGACCTTGAGTGTCTGAGGAACTCAGTATGGCAAAGCAGCACCAAGCAAATTCAGAAATGTCCCTAGTCTCAATCTGGAAGGCCAGGAACGAGCCACATGTCACCACAAATGATCAAATAATTCAAAGCAAGAAAATTTCTGTGTCATTTGACCATAATTTAAGTTTTTTCCAAAAGTTTATTATTAGTGGTATTTCTTAAATAGATTATTTCAACATTAGTAATCTAAAAGATAAACACATACAGACACCCACACACCTTTTTCTGGAAGACATGATTTTCCCTAAGTGTCTATGAATTCTTTAGTTATAAAGACTCCAAACCTTCTTGTGCATGTGCGATTCATTCTACCTACATGTTATCCTTAATACCTTTTTAACCTGTTAACTGATTTCAGTTTTATTTAATGAAGAAACATAGTTTCAGAGATGATTTTTAAAGTTTCATGGAAACTTGTGTCCAAGATGACACTATAAGCACTGTTGCTGAGGAAATAGCTAGTATATGAATTCAAGCCTTTTTAGGCTCCATGTAATCTGTCTGGGAGATGAAGACCTTAACAGCTCTCCAGATGGGAAAAAAAAAAAATCATGGAACATGGTGGAGGTGCGGTGCTGAAAATACAATATAGAGACCTGACTGACTATATTAAATAGAAGCTAATAAAAAAGCATTTGGAAAGAAAAGTCAGACAGTCGGGCAAAATAATTAGTTCATATGGAAACAGAGTGCCCATAGAGAATTCACCTAGCTTTTCAAGAAGCCTAAAGGCACAGCACAACTTCAGATAAATCCTCTTTGCCTTCTCACTCTGTGGGGAGCAAGAGAGGGAAGGGAGAACTGGGGAGTTCCCCAACTCTTTTATTGAAGCAGCTGTTCCTCGAGAGCTTGGGGTAAGAGAATTCACCCATCTTCCCACAGAGGTGCTGCTGAGGCTTTCCAGCAGCACATGGTTTTTAAGAAAAGAAAGCTGCTGCAGATTTCTTACCCCTAAAGCGTTTGGGTTATCCTGCTGGTTTGAAGAGCCCCGTGACACTCTCAGACCCGACATGAGTCACTGTCAATCCATTCTGCATCTTCAGAGAAATACTTCTCCCCGCGTGCCCACTGTTGTTTTTGACGGTAGAATCTTTGGGAGTAAAATTCGAAGCATAATGTATTGCACTGTAGGCAAAAAAAAAAAGTACAAAGACCAGGTGTACCAATAGGCTTTTAATGTTTGTAATTTTCTGTTCATGCTGGGAGGAAACCAGTAGAGACAGCACTTTTAAAATATGTGAGACAGCTGTTGTTGGGGTCTGTAGACAGGCTGTACTAGCTCAAGGCATTCCAAATAATATTTTTTGCAATGTCTTTTAAGATACTCAGACAGAGACACGTTACAAAGCACCATGGCATCAACTACAGGCAGTCTCTCATCCAGACTCTTCGAAAAGCAATAACAAGGGAAGCTGATTGCCGATCCCCATTTAGGTAGTTTCGCTCAGCTGTGCTGGAGACACCTGCCCACACTGTCTGTGTCTCATAGCTTTTGTCAGCATCAAACCTCATGCAATTATTTTTAAAGATAAAGCACATGGATAAATACAAATGCCTTAAAAGCCTTAGTACAAATCTAACTAACTTGTTAAATACCTTTAGCTGGTATCAAGAACAATTTGCATTGGGAATGGTTTTTTATTTATTTGTGCAGTCAAGTAGGGGATAAAGTTCTAAATTGTTCAAAGACAGCTGTTTCCATTTTAGCTGTTGTAAATGGGTAATCATGCGATCTTGTACACACAAACAGGTGAGGCCATTAAATGCCTCCTTTCTCCGTCCGAATGCCTCCGCTGCTCCCCGTGAATATAGCCACTAAAAACTGTATAATATAAAAACTGTTTCCTAATGAAACCACGGGGAAACTGCTGGTCCGTTTGGGATTTCAAAATCAATTACAATATCCTGTTTCAATTAAACAAGGAAGTTTTCAGCCATGATTAGGCCTAGCTCCTTTCTGCAAGTTGCCATAGAGGCTGAGGATAAAGGCAAACGCTCTGCCAGAGGGGGAAGCGGAAAGTCCTAAGAGGGGATGAGATTAGCCGATGGCTTTCCCAACATGTTATGACATTTTTTTTTATCTGTCTAATGCTTCCATTTTCCCAAGGTGGCGGTGGCAAGAAGGGCCTGGATCCTTGCAAGGCAGACCTTGGAGAAGCAAGACGCTATATTCCATTTTGGTTTCAGGTTTAATATTCTTCTAAGTCCCAAAACCAAAGGAAATGAATTTACCAGCAGGGCATGTTGAAAGCAGAGATCTCGCATAGTACAGGGGAGGATCAGCTTCTGGAGAGTCCAGCTGTTTACTTATAAATTCACGCTTCTTATAAAGACAGCTGAATCAATCACCTTCCATTGACTTAGAATGAACATTAATGAATATTAATTAGCATTAAATTTATACTTATTAATAGAAAACTGCCTCCGTGCAGTTTCCAACATCTTTGGAAAACCAACTGCATGGCTAAGCTAGCTAGAATTCCTTTCAGTGGGAATATTTTATTATTGGAGCAATGAGGTCTTGTTAAAAATATATACTCAAACTGAAGTACCCAAAATACCCACACTATGTTAAAAATCACCTGATCTATTCGGTTAGTTATTTGGCAATTGTTAAGTGTCTTCACGTTCACTGTGCACCCCTTTGTGTCACGGGACTTAACATAATATGCTCCATGGATTGCACATTTTGTACCAGTAGGAAAAAAACAGGCAGCAGTTTCCCTATTTACTGACAAAAAAAAGCCCCTCCAAAATCCAAGACAGATCAGAAAACGCAACCATATTTAATCAGGTACATCCCCAAAACTCATGTTTTCTTTACAAGGGAATTAAATTAGAACGATGAGAATGACTTGCACGCCAGCACAGTGCTGACTCAGTAGAAAGCTAATAGAGTCATGAATAAAAGCACCAAGTTTTGTCTGCCGATGTTTGCAGCAGGATTTGCTACTGGTAATACATTGTCTATGTAGTTATTGAAGTGTGTATGTGTCCCAGTGTTTAATACAAATGGCTATTTTTCTTTCATTTTTACTATTTATTATTCTGCTCTTTTAAAATGCTGACATGCAGTGACAGATCAAACCCAAAATTTAGATAGCTGTCTGTACAACCAGAATGAATCCTTCTGCTTATTAATTCATATTTAATCCTTCTCTGTGGCTGATGTGATGTCAGCTTGACAATTAAACTCTTTAATACAGTTTACTGACTGATCTCAAAGGCCTCAGCTGTTGGTATGTTGTTTATTTAGTGGCAACTTTTTAAAAATAAGTCAATAAAAATCAAAGGTCTGAAATTATGTGTGTTGAATTTTCTTTGTGATATTGTATAGGAATATACCAGTTATTTTTAAAGTAATCATAGCATGGCTGACAGTAAACATGTCACAGAATTAAACACAAATCCTTCCCAATAGAACATGTAAATCATAGAAATAGACAAAAAATATCGAAAATTATGCTTCTGTCATGCACATTATACATAAAAATGAATGCTTTCTGGCAATGTCTTTTAACATCGGTGACACTGGCTAGTCCTGAGGAAGGATTTGATAGAAAGAAAAAAAGCTATAAATTTTAAAACTCATAAGGCCTCAAGATCTGAAACCGGCAACAACCAAATAATGAAGAATTAATATTTAAAGATAGGAGAGAGGAAAACACAAGGAAAGCATGATGGAAGGCCTAATGGAAACAGTGAGTAAGTACTAAAACCACATAACAGATGCAGAACTTGGAAGAATTTTTAACAAATAGCATCAGAGAAGCATATATCCCTTCATCATCAAGCTGGTAAGTGGATGTGAATAATTTCTATGGCTACACAGAATGGAACATAGTATGGGAATGACTGCCATAAAATAAAATAAAATATGCCAGTGTTTGTAAGAAAACTTATGAGCCAAAGCAGAGCCATGCAGTTTCAGACCAGGGGTTCAGTTAGCCCAATATCCTGTTTCCAACACTGAATACAAGCAGAAGGCTAGGTAGGAGTAAGACTAGAAAAAACATATATATATATATGTATACATACATACATATATATATACATATATATATGTATACATACATACATATATATACACATATATATATACTTTGTCTGTGTGTTCTCCTAGCCTCTGATTTTTTCCAGGTTCATGGATAGGCTTTCTCATTCATTGTGGAAAAATCCAGAAAATTACAACAGACACACAGGTTAAAGCAGTTACTTAAAGAAAGAGTCATTGATTCTGAACGGTCATACTACGCACTTATTTAACCTGTATAACGCTATACTTTCATTACTGCTATTTCCTGTTTCTGTCTTCTTCTCTATTCTTCCTGCTTCAAGGAAGTCTTTCTGCACCCTAACCTCCAGTGATGTCAGTGAAAGTCATCATTTAAATTAAAAGTATGTCAGCAGCTGAGCCAGCAAGTGCTCAGAAAGTGAAGAAAGGGTATTAGTCATAAAAATGAAAGTGGAAAAAAGGAATGAAGGGAAGAGATAAGGTAAAATGCAACAATTCCTCAGTACACTTCAAATTCACATTTGACTAATGTTTACATTTGCCCTGAATTAAAATTTTTCTTTCCTTAACCTGAAACATTTGAAACACAGAATCTAGATTAAAAGTAAATACTAATCTGCTTAATGTAAATGAGCTTGAACTCACCATGCCTAATTTTTAAAATAATATAAAGTGTGAGGTAAGGTGATGAAGTAGCACAACAGAAAAAAAAAAAAAAAAAAGGTTGGAATCAGGGAATCTCTCTGATATTCAGCAGTTAAGCTTATAGCCCATAGAGCCCAGCTGAGGAAGTTGAGTAGTAAAAAAGAAATAGTAATATCCTCAAATTACTGATGCAGTGATACAATGATAAATTTTACATCATAATACAGTGATAAAGTTTACCAGCAATTCTGACTACATCTCAGCTGGAAGACATTCCCTTCATCACAGCATGCCACATAAAAACTCATTTTAATGTCTATGCATAATTTGCCATCTGAAATTTTTAACCAGCTGCTCATAGATATACTTATATTCTCTTACTTCAGTGATGCAAATAGATTTTCTTCAGCTTTTTTTGACAAAGTTAGTTCGGGAAATTCTGTCTGTTTTCCTCTTCTGATGTTATAATTATGTTAGTGTGAAAATGGCCATTGAAGCTTTCATTCAGAACACCCTCAGACATTTCAAGCACAGTTCTTTAGGGGTGGTTTATCCCTAGCAGATGTGTTAGTATAGACCTTTAGCCTTCCAATCCACAAGCAATTAGGATGTCCTTTTAACCAAACTATAGAACTAATCGTTCACTCTGCAGTCCAATTAATTGGTCGGGGGACTCGCACGGGCACGGTGTGGGTGGGGTTTTTTTATGCAGTTGAAAAAAAGAGTCTTTTTGAAAGAACATTCATAAAATTGAAAGTGTAATATCGATTGTATCTTCAATGAATTTGTAATTGGCTGATTTGGGCACTCCTCAGCTACGCAGCAATGTACCTTAAGCCCTCACCTGAATTACTGTCCTCTCTGTACCCTAGAATTTTTATTTCTAGACAGTGGCAGAAGCCCAA
>JANZLQ010000013.1:27403005-27415382 GCA_026212715.1 Elanus axillaris | reverse complement strand
TACCTTAAGCCCTCACCTGAATTACTGTCCTCTCTGTACCCTAGAATTTTTATTTCTAGACAGTGGCAGAAGCCCAAGAAATACCAGAGCTGTGAAAAAAAGAAGTGCTGTGGCTGTACATAGGTCTGGAGCCAGAGAGAGTACATGGGAACATTTTTCTCTTGCTCCAAAGCCCTCTAGGGTTTTAACATTTATATTATGCTTCCGCATGTAAATTAACATGTAAAAATGGGTTGCTTGTCTAAGGTGCTCCACCAAGAGTAATTTCTCTTGAAATCTTGCTCCTGCAAAATATTCTGTGATCTGATTACTTTTAGGCCATAGATCATAACCTGCCACCATCTGACAAATACATTTTATAATGTATATATCAAGAGAGCACAGCATGCAGATCAGACAGTCTACCAGAGGGTCTGAAAGTGCCTGGCAAACAAACCCAGCAAGCCTCCTAATTTCTGTTAGCTGGGTGACTATTTTGCCCCAGCTGGGAGAGAAATACGGCATAGCTGCATTGCTAGTGCACAGCAAACTACGGTGGTGTCATAATCAAGATTTCTAAATACCAGCCCTTGGGTCCAACCAAACGGCTACTTTGCTGGTTCTTCTTGAGCATGTTTTGATCTTACCCAGTTTGCACGGTATGCTCAATGTCTTGTGGTGCAGAGCTGGATTATCACTGTCCCGTAGAAAAATTTGCAAGATACAGTGTGTAACTCAGAGCTTCAAGGTTTATGAACAGTAGACATATTTTTAGAGTATGTGAGAATATTTCAAACACACATTAACTCTTCACAGGGACTAGTGCTTAAATTTCAGTTGGGGGGTTTTGTGCCTTCATTTTGTTTTTCTTCATTTTGCTCTGGAGCCCCAGTTGTTATGTTCAAGGCCAAGAAAATCCATATTCTATCCAAGCTTTTAAGGGAAAGAATATCTATCTTCAATATACTTCTGTTTTCCCTCCTTTCTTTTTCAGAAGGACTTGACTTCTTAAAATTACCTGTAAATTGTTCTGTTGAAAATTAAAGAACTTGCTTACAAAACACTGAGATCAAATGTACTAGCACTGTGATTCAGTAAAATGCAAACCCACTGTCAGCTCTCAGATCACACCTCTGCTTCTCATCCTTCATCTTTCATGGGAAATGACCTAATACCCACCAAAAATTTGGATTTTAAATTAAAATACATTAGTTGGGTCCAATTCTGCTATCCTTGAAGACAGCGAACAGCCAGCTGTTGATGGTAATGCAATGGTCTGAACAATTCTGCATTTGAACTTTTTCCATTGTCATAAATCTTTAGGAATACATTAAACTAAGCACCCAGACAGAATAGGATCTCTTCTAAAAGTAGGCAATAGTTTTCCGAAGCCTTCATGTACAAATGAATGCAAGATTCTATTAAAATAACTTAAAAATTTGACATTTTTTATACTGCAAACTTGCTTAAAGCTTAAGACTGTATTTGGATGCCTGGAAGTATGAATACTACATAAAAGAAGCTTTCATGGGGGAGTTCAGTAGTTAGTAATTTTGGAAAATCCCACCCAGCAATTGTTTGCTTCTTTATCTGTGCTTAATTGCTTCTAAACACATGCCCCTATGCACTTCATTAGAACTCATGCTCTTGACATGTTTTTATCAAGCTGAAAAAATAAGTGGAAAACCAAAACAGATATTTAGGGGGCTAGAGAGGATGGAGGCTGATATAAGCATCTATTTTATACTGAAGAGTGCCTCTAGTTACACTAAATCAGGTTTTATATATATATTACCTAATTAGGTGGAGGCTACTTCAGTAAGAGACCAACGTTACCTTTTCATGTCCTTCATGGAGCAATGGACAATCTGTACGCACTGGCCCGCCCTTTCCTTCTTCTCCCACTGCGCAGCACTTACGTTGTCTAGCTGGCTCGGGGTTCAGACTCACGCCATGGCCCAAATTATGCTGCGTGCATGCCCTGTCTAAAGCGTGGAGCCAGCCAGTTAGATCATCAACCTGTGAAACTCAAACAGGAGGGAGAATAATGCGTGAAACGGTCTGGGCTCCCATGATTTCAAAGTCGCACAGTGTTACCGGCTCCAGCCCCCTCCTGGACACAATCACAAAGATATAAGATAAAGTCTTATGTCTGTGAGTTGTCAACACATCAAATTTCCTTCTAGCAGGATTCCCTTCTCAGTCCATCAGGGGACTCAGGGAAGGATTTTTCTTGCCATATGTTTAATATTGTTTCCTGACTGGTCTCTCGTATTCCTCAGGACTCTCAGAAGTGTGACATTACATGGCATAGGAAAACCTCTCAGGTGTCTTGGCCCATGTGTCTTGCTCACAGAGCTATGCTGATTGCTGGATTGCACGTAGGGAGAATTTTTTTTCCCTGATGAGATTGGCGAGGGTCCCCAACAGACTGGTATTGTCTCTGCTTTCCTTTGGCTCATACAGCATGACTTACCTAATCAATTCTCTGCAGGATACTGCAGGGTTCTCTGACGCTGCAAACTCTTTGGTCTGTCTGGTCTTTCCCATTCCTTATCTTACAGAATGGAATTGTTCTGACCAAATGAAGGCCCTTTTGACTTTACTTCCTAAACTGTACGAACTCTTTAAAGTACCAGTGGCATCTTCTCTATAATGTACATTTCAAAGGAACCAGAGACAAAATTAATTCTCTTAACACAGTGGGAAACAGAGCATTCTTCACAAGGACAGAAAAATGATAAAGGAATTCAACTGTAGGTGTCCGAACGGCCTTTTTGGAAGAAGAAGACAGTACACAGGTATGGGATTGTTCTCTTTTTCTTCATCCTACAAAACTGTGTTGTTGAACAAAAGAACTGTGCTCTTTTTTCTGCATAGTCTGACTCTCTATAGCCGGATCTCCGTGGGTAAGAACACCATGAGCGCTCCCAGTTAGTCCTTTTCGCTTTGGACGTTAAGCCTGATCTCACCAAGAAGACCTGTTCTAATTCAAATTCTTGAATATCAGCATTGTTAATTCCATCTGAACACAAGGAAAACCTCTTTTACTGTGAGGGTGGTCAAACACTGGAACAGGTTGCCCAGAGAAGTTGTGGAATCTCCGTCTGCGGACATATTCAAAACTGACTGGACACAGTCCTGGGCGACCTGCTGTAGCTGGCCCTGCTTGAGCAGGCGCTGGACTACGTGCTCTCAAGAGGTCACTGCTTCCCTATCCCAAGTGAGGAAGGTCTAATTTTCTTCTTCATCCGTCCCTTCTTCTTGCAGTACACAAGAAAACTGTGAGAAGATACCTTCAACTTCTCCGACTGAATACACGTCATTCTTTTTTACATTTTCATGGTTGACTATATCATAAGTGACAGAAAATATTATCTGGTTTGATTTCTTCTTTATCACTTTCCTCCATCTTTAAACTGCATCTTGCAGTCTTTTGAATTTGTAAAAGCTCATCTTTAATTTTGTGTAACAATGCATATTCAGTACTACACTGAATGTTTCCATTTCTGTTCAACTAAATAGTTTTTTGTTCTTTCCCACATATCTCGACTGCTCACCTTCCCGTTTTTATCTGCTTTCAAGCCCGATCTTAAAGTTGCAACTTTTTTTGTTCACAACTTCTTTTTAGTTTTGATTTTAAAATTAAAATATGACAAATTAAATCTCATTCTTGTCATTTCATCATGTGTGCCAACTCCATTTTTCTCCTTTGGCCAATTCGATTATTTCTGTAGCTGGTTGAAAGCATGCCTTGAGCAATTTCAGTTTAATAATTAAAAGGTTCAGCTCTTAGTTGTATGTTTACATTCTTTCTTATTCTCACTGTATAAAACTGGATTTTGTGGATAGGGGACACACAGACACACACCCAAATAAAATAAAAAAAAGTAAACTTTATTAATGTTTTACAAAAATCCCCTATTTTAAAAAAAACTATTGGAAATGGTTTATTCATTAGTAATAAGAAACTAAGATTATCTAGGAAGGAGTTGGAACAGGTTGCTGAGGGCAGTTGTGGAGTCTCCATCCTTGGAGATATTCCAAAGCCATCGGCACATGGTCCTGAGCAATGGGCTCTGGGCGGCCCTGCCTGAGCAGGGGGGTTGGACAAGACAGCCACTGGAGGTCCCTGCCAACCTCAAACGTTCTGTGATTCCGTGGTTCTGAGTTTAAAAACACACTTGCAAAATAAAGGATGTGGCTTTAAGCTTCTATTTTCACAATTTTTCATTTTTTAAAATGTGATTTTATGAAACACTTTAGATAAAAGATTATAAGAATTTATTCCCATTACTGAACCACACACCCACCCCCTTGAATTCACTGAAATTTTGGCAGGTTTTAGTGATTTTGCTTACTCAGGCTTTTGATTGCACCTATCTTGTATATGTCAGCTCACCGTATTACTTTTGAAAAACCTCACTATTCAATATACTATGATTTTGTTTTTTCCAAAGGTAACTAAACATCAAGGCACACTGGTTTTGCTGGGTTTTCTTCTTCTTGATATAGACTAAAACCATAGCTACTCTGTATTTCCTTGATAGTCTCTGGGGCTTTACGTTACTGTGCCATTTTATTTTAATTCAATGAAGACCCATCCAATTGGGGGGGGGGGGGAGAGTTATTATATTACATAATAGTGTATTATCTCCTAAATTATTTAACATCTCATCCAATTTCTGAACTACTCCTTTTTCACCGCTGCTTGCCAGCACTGAAATGCCTTCAAATCAAGGCATTCTACACCCTCCCTCCTCCTGCTGACGTTAAAACTTCAGAAGAAGTCAGGAGGTAAGTCTTTCTCTGCCTCCTTCCCCTGTAGGCCACCTCAACCCAAAGCATTAACGTGGGCTGTCTCCTAGTACATCCCCAATTTTGGCCTGAAACAATTATTCTGAGATGATCTTACAGTCTTGATAAAATGGAAGTTTTACTAAAAGTGTCATCACTGAATCTGAGCAAAATGTATAATCACAGTTCCCAACGCAGTGTGTTTTTCTTGGCTGTGGAGAACGCCAGTGCTGTCCTTCATTCTTATTCTCCTTTGGAAGAAATGGAAACAGGACTGATTCCCTTTTGCTCTAGGCTAGTCATCTGCCTACAATAGCTATATATGGCCATTTTTTTCTGTCACATTGCCGTGTTACTCAACCATTTGTTTCTAATGATTTTTAAAAGGTTTTGTACATTCTGACAGAGTGCAACTTAAATATGAAATTAATATAAAAAAGAAAGTGAGGTGGATGAAAGAAGCAAACTAATAAATAAGAGTCATAAATTCATTGCACAGAGAAACTGAATGGTTTATTAAAATGGCAAGAAATGCCCTTGAGCTCACATTTTAAAGTTTCTGCTATGGCTACAAACAGCTTTATACTGGTAAAACTATTCAAGGTATGATGTTAGACAAGTGTGAACCTTAGTGTAGATTCAGTCATTTTTGGATAGAAATGTTTACATCTGTAGAGTATAAAAAATGTATTTACATTTTACATGGGTAGCTTTTCTCAGGTATGAACAGGTATACTAGTATCTGTATACTAATGGCATATAATGCTTTAACTGTGCCAGGCTAGTTAAAACACTACTTTTCTGTCACTAGAAAAGTTCTGGTTGAGTATAACTTGTTCCAAGCTCGTGTTGTTCTTTCATATCTAAAATAATAGCAATTAACTTCAAAATTACTTTGTTTAAAAAATATTTGCATCATAATAAATGATAATCATTTAAGAGAGCTGCAATTTCTTATTCTTCTTCCCACCCCCTTGCTTCCATCCCCTCATCATGCTTGAGCAATAATTTGGCTAAATATTAGAACAATGACATTTTCTTTTCATTTCCCGAGAAAGGTAATTATTTGGTGACAATCCCTTATAAATTTTGCATATAGCTGAGAGCCTTAATTTCATAGGCTAAATCTGAGTGCAGCTACTTTATGGATAATTCATAATGGGTTTAACCACGCAGAACTCTGATGTTAAATAGTTTCAGCCAGATTGCCAATTGGCTGCGGTTGACGTTGTAAGGGACCTCTGATGCACTTAATATGTTGCCTGAAACATAATTCAGTTTTGATGAATTGAAAGGAAACTTTAATAGTTTTCTCAGTATACAACCTTGAGATGAAAGCCATTATATTTACCAGATCATGAATAAAGTTTCTTTGTCAAAAAGGCCATTACATTATCATAACAAAAAAAGAAGGGGGAGGGAAAGGAGAAGAGAGAAAGTAGTGAGGAAACTCACGATTGTCAGGAATTCATGATGCCTGCTGCTCCCACTGAGTTCAGCAGAACCTGCACATGCTTTATACTTCCAGAAAAATTAGTCCATTCGGCCATTAAAAGCCAAAAGACACCAGGCATTGAAAATGCATTTACTTTCCAATTTTACCTATGCTAATCAAAATGACCTTTCAAAGCAGGGCTGGAGGGTCAGGCTTATCGCTTTTGCAGGCTTGAGTAAAATTTTCCTATTTAACAGGACAATTTGCTGAAAAATGCTGTTCTAAGAATTATGTCAATTCACCTTCCTATGTAGAGTGTACAGGGCTTGATTGGAGGCAATATCTGAGGACAGCAGCTCATCACCCATTACATTTATTGAAGCAAACCTCCTAGAACCTGTTCATTCATTGCTTTCTTCTAAATGGTATTGGGGAGGGGAATAAGAACTCACATTTTATACATTAAATAAATGTTTTAAGAAATAAAAAAAAGTTCTAGCAGCTTAATGCCTGAGGATAAAGCAAAGTGTGGTAACACTTCCACTGCTTTGCCTTACTAGGGGCCATTTTCTCTTTAAGGTCTTCTGCCTCTTAGAATTTTAATGAAGAAAGCAAGTTGAAATTAATGGTATATGAAACCCAAGAATCTGTATAGCATTAAGGCAATACCACTATGAAGAGATCATGTAGGTGGGCGCAATTCCATCACATTCTCTTTTGCATTAGAAATCACATTATTTGCACAGATCTCCAGAAACTCACAGTGCTGACCAATAGGTTACAATTCAAACAGTGAGTAAAGGATCCTGACACAAAAAATAGATATGGGAAATGGGAAACCACAGAAGAAACCGTAAATGGATTATTTCTGATATCTGAAGCATATGAACACTATTATCTAACTGTAAATATTAATTTTTTATCTTCCTCTGTATAACCCTGCTTCTTTAAAATACTTTTAAATATTTCCTGAACTGCAGGTGAGAATTTCACTTTCCAAGGAGCAACTATTTAAAAAAAACAGGGTTAGCTACAGAACAGAGTAGTTCATCCTTTCTGATTCCTAACATGAATATTACGATATGTTGAAATTAAAGGATACTAGGAAACGTGAATAAAATTCATGTGCTTCCTGGTCCTAGATATCATTTAAAGTTGTATAACAACGTTCACAAATTCAGATCTTGTAGGTGATGAAATAGAGGCAACAAATCAAATATTTTTTCATGCACAAAAGCAGAGTTACAATTTTGTGCACGCTAGACTTGGTGCATCTGTTGGTGTGGACCATCGTATGTGATTAAGAGAAATCTCCATGGGGAGTAATAGTGCAAGATTCTGGTACAATTTACCTTCTGGCTGTGGGGACAAGGAGGGATGATGACAAAAACCTGACTTCTTAGAATACATTTAAGCCCAAGGCTTGAGTGCAAGATTTTATAGTACCCAGTTTAGCTGTGGATTTGGGGTTTTCACTGGAGGCTGGTGGATAGGACACCGAGGGGCACTCTGATCCCGAGGGGCAATTGGACCTATAGCATGGCCCCACACCAGCGCTCCGTGGCTGATGTGCTATTCTGTCCACGAACTTCTTCCCAGCGGCCTTGACCTGGAGCAGAGCAACGGCGTGGAGGATGTCCCCATTTGTGCTCAGGCCGCCAGAAGCGGATTGGGAAAACTTGGCGTCTGCTCATCACTTTGCACGTCCCGCAGCTGGTTTGTTTACAGGGCTGGACTGTGTTCTCCCAACCCAGGCTACTGCTCAAGGACTTGCACGGAAATCTTATTTCCAACTGACTCGTTTGGTGGAAACCCCATTTATGCAGACCGTTGTCAGTCTGATCTACCTGTAACACTGGAAAGACAGCCACGCAGGGGTGAACAGCGGCATCAGGCAACTAGTCCTCTACTTTAGAACACTTTGAAGATGAAAAGCAGAACATGTAGGCTAGAAATGTTCTACTAATAATTACCATTTTTTAATACTACAGCAGCAGGTAGATGTCCTGCTTGGTCTGTCATGCTGGGTGCTGAGAGAATATCTGATGGTATATCCTTTTCCACAGGTTTTATAAAACAGTTTCTGTGAACTGAATGATTTGTTTGCTTTTTTTAACTGTAATCCTTCCAGAACGAAGTAAAGCCTTGCCTTTCATTTCACCATGAGATGATTCTACACCACTATTGCCTTATTTGTATGAAAACTGATAGTGATCTTTCTGCGTGGAAAATAAGTCCTGGAGAGAATGGTTGTCACTTGCTTTCTGTGTGAAAGAGACAGGGGAAAAATATAACTCAATCTGTCACCAAGAACATGTAGATTAGATACTAAGAAAAGGTTTGTACCTCTAAAGTCAGTGAAATGTTACAAAGTCCTTCTGGATAGGCTATGGGGTCTCCTGTATGATTGATCTCCGGAGCAGGTTAGCTAAACATTTGCCATAGGTAACTTAATTGTAGTCATTCTTGCTCTGTGCAGGGACAAAGGCAAGTCAGTTAGGTGACCTCTTAGGCTCTACGTCTCTGTGATTCTCCGCTCCTATTTCCATTTAAAAAAATTAAATAAAAAAAAAAGGTGAAAAAAAAGTGCTACAATGCAAGAAAGAAATAAAGCCAATACACAAAAGATATCTGTGAGGTAAATGATTATTACAGGCATTTAATTAAACTAATCTCTACTGTAGCAAGCTTTCATTCAAGCAGAATCATGGGTTAAAACAGCCCCAGAGGAAGAAGGGAGATAGTATTTTCATAATTTCCATACACTTTTCCTTACCATTTTGGAACTATATGCTTGCAGTGAAGAAATCCCAAGTTGATGGACTTTTGTATTTCAGGCAAAAATTGCAGCAAAATGTTAGAAGAACAGTGATGAAAGAAAAAAAATCAACTAAAGAGAAATAATGAATTTAAATATATTAGATGTTTTGGGGGTTCTGAGAGGTTGGTATTTCTTTTAATGTGTTCTTGAGAAATAAACACTGTTGCTAAATCAGTGAACTTAAAGCTAAATGAAATCATATCCTTAAAAATTATTTGGGGGATTTAAAATACTTTTTTTTTTTTAACACATCTTCCTTGGAACTAAAATCATAATTCCTGGGTGTTGAGAAAAATCAGATGAAGATTTAGTACAGAATATTCTTAGGACAGCTACTTGAATATAGTCCAACAAAAATCACTCTGTTCTGGAGACAAAGTACTGACATAAAACTATTTACACAAGAATATCAGACTTTATACAAAAGAAAAGCATACACTAAATATTTTATTTGCAGTGATGCCTATAATTCCCAAGTGGTACAGGAACTTACTGTAGGGAAAAAAAAGAGATATCTGTCTTTATGTTCTTGGGTTTTTACCCCTTTATTTATCTTGTTGCTTTTGGAAATCCAATTTGTAACACTTTGAAAATTGTCCATATTTTCTCTGAGGATCATAGTTTCCTGCAGCAATTCTAAACAGAATACAGAGTTATTTTTTTGTCAAACTTGATGAATGTAGGTTGCATTTTGAGGTTGAATTTTGTAGCAAGTGGTTTCATAAAATCAACTTCATGAACAATATCCTAGCGGTGCAGATGACATCCCACAGTGATAATGTGAGTTGAGGAGAACCCCCCCGCAATTTAACCAATTAGATTTTAACATATTCTAAATCAACTTTCCATAGAATTTCTAGGAACATTGATTTGGAAGAAATAAAAAGTGAAGACAGTACCTCCATGGTTGTAAGGTACATTTAAAAAGGCCCAGTAAGGAGGATATGGGTCTTGAGGCAAAGACAGTGTTATTCTCTCACCTAATTTTAGCTATTTATTACAACCGCCCAGGTCCCTGCAAGGAGAACTGTACCTCTCATGGGCACTTCTCCCCATATAAAGATCCCTCAGGCAGGCAAGCTGCATCCCAGGGGAGACAGTGAGCTCTCACCTTCGAATACCGGGAGTCACTTGAACTAGATGCCCAGCTTTATTTAAGGTGGTTAAAGTAAAATGACATGGATTCACTCCCCAGTGACCTGAGTCCAGCACTAAGTAACCTGTTATCACAGTTCCACAAAGCTTTATCCTGACAGAAAGTGTTTTATAAACAGTACAATCATAACTGAAAGGAAGCACATGTCCCTAATGTCTCGAATACGCGTAATCTGCTGTAACCTGTGTTTTGCAAACTTCTTGAACAAAGGTACAGAAGCATGACAGCTTTTTTTGTAAAGCAATAAAGAAAAGCTTTGCTTATCAAAGGTCACGGTAAACTAACTTTAGGAGAGATGGATTTTGGTATTCTCTGTACAAGATGAAGGTTCAAGAAAAAAATAGAATATCATTAAACTATATATTCAATGGCATGGGAATCTATTTAGGCTGCTGGTTCTGGTCAGGAATTATGAGTTTTGGAAAGCACTTTTGGCTTCACATTTAAAAATTTTATAATTAAGCACGGGAAAAGAGGAAAATTAAGGTCTGAGAGTGAGGTGAAGAGTTGTCACAGGTAGAAAAGCATGTATGAGAAACGAATGGAGCTGGAGTGAATGGAAGAGGGAGGCTCAAATGCACATGGACTCTGAAGGGTTAAATAAGAAAAAGCAGGGGAGAGGACAGCAAAGCTCAGAGAGAGGAGAACTAAGAAGAACTGCAGGTGAAGGAAGTGAAAAATCAGGGAGATGGTAACACGTGGAAGAGAGGGGAGAGAAGGTGAGAAAAATAAACCAAAATCTTTATTAGACATGTAATGTACTTGAGGAAGGCAGGTGCCAGAAAATAAGAGAATAGGAGTAGCAAAAACATAAAAGGCAGGAGAAGAGGCTTCTTTGTTTTTTCTGCAACAGCAGTGGACTAGACTTGGTGGTCTGTCCCATCTCCTTGGCTCTGCCTACTCAGGTAAAACCAAGAAATGGGCAAATGCCTTTTTCCCCAGATGCCATGGGCCAAAGTAGCAAAGCTCAGCTCCCTTGGCTCCCCTGGAGTAAGCACCAAAACTCCTGCCTTCAGGAAACTGAGATTCCTTCCTTTTCTTTCAGTTTTACCTGTCTACAGTTTCTTTTTTATGCAGCGTCTGTTCATCACCGTGCCCAGAAGACCCTGGTAGTTTATAACCGGTGGCTGGGTAGGTTAGAGCTCAGGAGACCAGGTTTCCAACACAGCCTCTTGTATAGGGAACCATATTTTTTCCATCACCTGAGGCCTGATTTTCAAAACTGCTTTGTAAATAAATTATAACATAAAATAAATAATCCTGAACCCGCATTTTACTGTTATAGCTAGCTTTTATTGTTTTGGGCAAAGCAGACCTAATAATTAGCTTGACAGAAGGTAGAATCAGAAAGGAGGCTTTTGTTTATGAGCATAGGAGAAATAGTTCTCTGAAGAGAAATTGGACTCAGAACATAAGCAAAGTAATTAATTTTAAATTAGAATAAATAACTGGTTTACCTCAAAACAGGGATATAAAGCATAAACATTTCATAGGTTTTTTTGTTAGCAAATCTTTCTTGAGGTATTCTCACTACAGATTGTGTATAATCAAGAACGTTTTATGTAGTGTAATGAGAGCTCAGAAGACAACTGATGAGGATGATTTTTGGTTGTAGCTTTGACTCAGATATGTTATAATATTTTTTAATATGAGTAACTATGCAGCAAGATTTATACACAATTGTTTCACTTATGTTGTATGCAAAAACTTTTAAAACATTTTCCCTTAAGTCCCTGAAGTCTGAACAAAGGGTTAAACTCACTCTAACAGAAACGTGTTCTTCCTAAATTCTTTTGTTGTTTAAAATTCCCCATAAAGATTCTAATACAGAATTCTTACAAATTTTCCTCTTCCCTTCATTTCTTCATTTTCTGTCCTTGCTATTGCAAAAAGAAAAAGAAAATAGCAGAAGTAGGTGAGTATGAGAAGTAAAAATCATACAGTCTTCAGTTTGCACACATAGGATCGGATTTATTTATCTTGATGTGAGGTGTGTAAAACTGACATACCCAGCCTACTCCATCTGTCTGCCTGCCCTTTTGTAATCAAGGGAGTATGAGACAGCAGCACTTCTGGAGGGCAGTTTATACCTCTTAAGACATGTGTCTTAGACAGATGAGTTAAGAAAAGAAAAGAAAAGAAAAGAAAAGAAAAGAAAAGAAAAGAAAAGAAAAGAAAAGAAAAGAAAA
>JANZLQ010000013.1:27360284-27381240 GCA_026212715.1 Elanus axillaris | reverse complement strand
ACCTTTCCAGCTACCGATGCAGAGCACGGCGCCATGGGGGCTGCTATGGGGAAAATCAACTCCACCTCAGCCAGACCCAACACAGTCTGCAAATTTGATGCTTTTTAAATTTACATCCTTCGTGACAAACTGAGATTAGCATCTTTCGTAGTCCTGTTACAGAGGTAGAATTCACATTGAATATTATGAATGTAAAAATGCTTAAGTTTCTACACAAATACATGTGGGAGCTACAAAATTTTGTTTGCAATGCCTCAGACTTATTTTTTTGGCCGGACCAGCACCGCAGAAATGATACTACTATTCAGACAGGAGTATAGCATGGGGTACAGTGAGTGTTCCTACAGATCAGAAAAAACACTGAAATAAAATAGAGCTACAGAGAAATTGTGTGTTGAGAGAGAATAAAAAGGGAGAGTATTGTGGTACAGGAAGCAAGGCTTTCCTTTCTTGCCACAGAACCAGGAAGCATTGAGGAAAAATGATCTTGCACACCCAAATTATGTGTTATATAACCACAGTAGAGTATCACAGAGGAAAGGCAGTCATCTCCCGTAGTGCATCTCCCCTCACTGCTACACCATGGTCTTTTACAGACTAGTCCCTTGCTCACAGTTTGCATGATGGGCATTTGGGATAATCCTGATGGGGGGAAAAAGCAATGTTTCCAATCATAATGCTGAGCATCTTATATAACCTGACAATTTCTAGCAGAATTTTCCAGAAATTCAGATGATATGAGCCAGAATCAGACTGGACTTCTGGGAGGACTGAGCAACAAGAAAGACAGCCTTGTGAAGCAACACCGGGTTGGCAGTGTAAGTGCACTAATTATTAATTGTTACAGTGAAAGTAATATCTGCTTCTTTACACAGATGAGTACACTCGATTCCTAATTCACAAGCAACATTTGGGTCCATAGTCTTCCCCATAAACTGACTTCATTAATAGCAGGTGTCTGAAGCAAAACTCTAATTAGGATTAAAACTGATGCCCAAAAAGACTGATATGGTGATGTTTGCTTTCAGAGAAATTAATATAAAACTTGTGTCAGCTAACTATAGGCTACATTTTGAATAGGCTGCCAGAAACACAAATCCAGTCAACAAAACTGCCCCTCAGCAAGCAGTTAAATGCAGTAAGACAACATTTTAGTACATGATGTTACAGTAGTGGCCACAAAATTCTGGAGTTCCGGATCCTGAGGGAGGAGAGAAAGGAGAGTAACAAGGTAGAGACACTGGACTTTGGGACAGCAAAGTTCAGCTTATTCAAGAAACCGGTAGATTGGATCCCATGGGAGACAGCTCTGAAGGGCAAAGAAGTTCATGAAAGCTGTCAGGTTTGTCCTAACAATCCATCCCAATGCTTCGGAAAACAAGCAGACATAGCGGGCAACTGGCTTGGCTAAGCAGAGAATTCATGGCAGAGTAATCAGGGACAGGCAACAAAGCAGGAATTCAGAAGCACTTCCTGGACATGCAGGGATGGCGCTGGGAAAGCCAAAGCTCAAGTTCAGACGGGCATCAAGGGTAAAAGGAAGAACTTCTACCATGTTAGCATGTTAAAAGTTAGAACCTTTGTGAAAGTTAGCACTAAAAATTGGGTCTGGGACTCATTTCGGAATAGGGTAAATAATTTAGTAAGAGTAGACACAGAAAAATTGAGGTATATATAACAAAATCTCCCAGTCCTCTGTGCTTAGTGAAAGGGTTCAAGGAGGGGAAGGCTTTAGGGTAATTAAGGTAATGCCATTAGGGATAACGGCTTTAAACTGAAAGAGAGTAGATTTAGATTACATACAAAGAAGAAACTCTTCCCTGTGAGGGCGGTGAGGCCCTGGCCCAGGCTGCCCAGAGAGGCTGTGGCTGCCCCATCCCTGGCAGTGCCCAAGGCCAGGTTGGATGGGGCTTGGAGCGACCTGGGCTGGTGGAAGGTGTCCCTGCCCATGGTGGGGGGTTGGAAGTAGGTGATCTTTATGGTCCCTTCCAACCCAAACCATTCTATGATTCTAAGGCAGACCAGCAATGAATGAGGGTCAAGTCATGGATTGGTTAAGAGAACTGAGCCCATAAAAAGCCATGGCAGCCAATGGTTTGCACTCAATGGTTCTGAGAGTACTGGTTGGTGGCTTCTAATGTCTTCTAGGGAGATTAATCTATGAAGATAGGTTAATAATCTATGGAGATTGAAGGAGGTTCTTGATGACTGGAGAAAGGTAAATGTTATATCCATCTTCAAGAAGCGCTAGAAGGATGATTTCAGGAACTAATGGGAAATCAGCCTCACGTATAGTACCTGAGAACATCATGGAGCAAGTCCTTCTGAAATACATTTCTGGGCACACAAAGGAGAGGACGTAACTGGAAACACCCACCATGGACTTAACAAGGGTAAATGATGAATAACAAACCTGATTGACTTGTACAATAAACTTACTAGATAACTTGACAAGAGGAAAACAGTGAAAATCATTTATCT
This sequence comes from Elanus axillaris, assembly GCA_026212715.1. NCBI lineage: Eukaryota > Metazoa > Chordata > Aves > Accipitriformes > Accipitridae > Elanus > Elanus axillaris. The sequence goes on along the minus strand of JANZLQ010000013.1, from coordinate 27,378,759 downwards.
CAACTTTAGCGAAGATTTTGACATTGTCTCCAACAATATTTTTGTATCCAGGGTAGGACATTGAGGTTAAGATGGGTAAAAAATCTGATTGGATGGTTATGCTCAAAGCATAGTAGTTAATGGACCATTCCCTAGAGATTGGTAACAGTGGAGTACGACGGGGGTATGTGGGGGAACCCCTACCGTTTTTAACAACTTTGTCAATGACCTGGAGGAGGCAGTGAAGTGCAGGCTTGTTAGGCTTGCAGACAAAATAAATTGCAGCAACCAGTCTATACATCCGAGGTCAGGGCTGCCATTCAGAGGAATCTAGACAGATTTCTATAGAAATGGACCAACAGGAAGTTTATGAAATTCAACAACCACATGGGAAGTCTTGTCCCTGGAAAACATGGGAAGTCTTGTCCCTGGAAAACAAGAGCTGTGGCAACTGTACAGTCTGGAGAAGGCCAGGCAGGGAACCCGCTCTGCAGGGAAGGTGCTGGAGCTCTGGTACACAGGGAGCTGTGCATGAGCCAGCAGCACCCGGGCAGCAAGACTACGGCCCGTCCATCAAGGGACGGGATTATCGTGCTGTTCTCAGCACTCAGGAGACCACATCTAGATGTTCCATCGGGTTTTGGGCCTCCCACTACAGGAAAGACACTGATAAACTGGTGCAAATTCAGCGGGGGATGCCCAGGGTGGTCATGGCTGGAGCAGTTGCTCTGCAAGGAGAGGCCAGGGACAGGCTGGCTCAGCCTGGGGCAACGATGGATCATGGGGGGCTGAAAGCAGCCCCTAGTACTCGCAGGGAGGTGGTCGAGAAGAGGGAGCCAGAGAGAAAAGGGGCATCAGCTGCACCAAGCAAAAAAGATTCAGGCGGGACCTGAGGAAAAGGCTTTTCCCCATGGGACCAGCGGGCAGAGGCGCAGGCTGCCCAGGGAGGCTGTGCCGGCTCCGTCCTTCCATCCAGGGGGTATTGGAGAAGCGTCAGCTGCAACACTTAGAAACTGAAGAACCCCACTAAGGACACTTTGCTAACTTGAAATTATGATATACTAAGCTAAGAAGCTAAGAAAGCGTGTCTATTCAAGTGGGAGTAAGAGAAAATTTAAATACATGCTCTTAACTTTATCTAATAAACAAGGACACTTTCAGCTATGTTCTGCTGCTTCTGAAGGTGCAGGAGAATGCACTATTTACTTCTACAAAAGAAGTTGGGTAACTCTTAAATTGGTAGAATGAAACCTTTCAAACCAAGAAGCACTCTTAGGCCTCAGAGGGAGTAAATAAACAAAGATGGCCAACTTACTGCTCAGATTCCATTTCATATTGCTAGACTTTTATTAAGTATTTACTCAAACAGGTTTTGTTATAATGGAAGTATTTTACTCCAGAAGTAAAGTTTTCATCTTTCCATAATGTCATGAAGAAAAAAAAAAATCTAATCTTTTGCTGTGACTACAGGAACATGATCACACACATCCATTGATATTTGTGCATTTCTACACAGAAAATCACAGCTTCAGAAAAATAAACTGAAGGGAGGATGAAGAACTCCAGCTGTACGGAAGAGAGCATATAAAGAACACTGATGACTTAGAGATATCATTATAGAAGCGGCATTGTACAAAAAAATCTTGTAACATGCATATTTAATTAACAAAGTGATATTTTACCTCAGTTGTGATAAACTAAGTTATTTATCTTGCTTGCCTAAGCAATATCCTGCACTTACGTTTACCCGTGGAAGAATTCTAGGTTCAGCCGTGAAACCATGCAAACTCAGAAGGTCTCCAACTATGAGATTTCAAATTGTTAATACTGAAAAATGCATTACTACCACATGGTACATTTTTTTACATACTCTTAAACAGCAACTAAAATAAAAAGATTTCCATCACTCTTTTAAGACACTTTCCTGGTCCAAGTCCCTCTGAAGTCTCAATAGTTCTGAACAAAACCGGTTAAAATGCTTTCCATTCTGAATGTCCATAGCACAGACTAGGATCAGGGAAATCTACCGTCGAAAGATTTCTGTGAAGCTTTATACTACAGAAGAAAATGTTGAAGTCTTTTTCTCCTATACTAAAGTCACAAAGTGTCACTGCAATTCCAGCTTCAAGCTCTGTCAGGGATTTCAGCATATATGCCCCGATACCACACACAAGCTTGAGATTAGTCTATCTGAATTCTCATTTGTACTTCCCCTTTGATCATAAAATGTAAAACCTTTTTTCCCAATATCAGTTTTATGGATTTCTTTTGCAACTGTTTCTTACAGGTCAATGGAACTTTTAATTAGTACATGGGTATAATAAGCATAAGTTTTCTAAAAACATGTTCTCTGGCATGAGAAAATCAATCAATCGGATTGACGTGAGGGTATGACAAGTGTGGGCTATTCCACTCCTTTAAAAAGTTGAAGAATAAACAAGGGTGAGCTCACAAACTCTTGGCAAGGATTCTCTCTAGCTTAAGGTAAAGCCATTTTGGTACAGAACAGACCATGGGCTTGCCTAGGGCCATCAATCCTCCCAGGAAATGTGAGCCCATGCATTTGCGGAAAAAAATGATGACATAAAAAGGTATACAACTCAAAGACCAACTTTTATTTGCCACAGTATACTTAACATGCCTCACTGGGTCAGGACGCTATGCAGGTTGGGGCTATAAACTGGCAACTGGAAAGGCAGAAGCTGGTAAAGGTTCTTACAGCATGAACATGAAATACTGCAGCACAGTATGGAATTTTTATTGAGCCTATTTACACGTATTTCTTCATTGTTCACTCTTGCCATTGCTGAAAGGATATAATTGTGGGAAAGTTGCTTTTCAGCTTTTTAATAAGAAGAGGATTTTGCGTGGGTAGATTTTAGATTATTACCCCTGTACACAAATGTTGATGCTTTTTGTTTTGTGGAGCTCAGGAGTCCTGGGATGAAAAGGATAGCTAGGAAGCCTTTCTACTTTTTATAGGAGTGCTTGAGGAATACTGTTTTGCTGACTGATGGGTAGAACATTGAAAGTTAACTCAGTTGCAGAGGTGTAGTGGGATACTAGTAGGCAGAAAATGGTAGCTGAAATAGTAGTTTCATACAGTTCAATGCTGGCTATGAGTATAAGATAATTTATTCTGAACCTCAGGGCATCATAAATAATTTCTTTTCAACAAGTTACCCTTCAGTAACTCAGTTATTGCTGCTTGATAAAGAATTGGTTGCCTTTGACTAAAGCACAGTTTCTGGGATAGAGTTAATTTTCACAGGGACCTGGGAGGGGGCACAGCCGGGACAGACCTGAGCTAGCCAAGGAGCTATTCCATACCATGGGACATCACGCCCGGTATATATATGGGGAGCGGGCTGGGGGGGGCTCCCGGCTTTCGGTGGGGAAGCGGTGGAGTGCTGGGTTCTGGGTGGTGAGCGGTTGCACTGGGCATCACTTGTTTTGTGTATTCTCTTATTTGTATCGTTATTGTTCTAACTTCTCTTTTTGTGTTGCCCCAGTAAATTGTCCTTATCTCAACCCTTGGGGCTCCGTTTTATTTTTCTTTTCTGTTTCTGATTCTCCTCCCAATCCCACCGGACGGGAGCGGGAGGAGTGAGCCAGTGGCTGCGTGGACTTTTGTTACCGGCTGGGCTGAAACCACGACACTGACACACACGCAGTTTTGAATTGGAGACACGAGAAATGGGACTCTGATGTTCCTTGGCTTTCTTTTTTTTTTTTTTTCTTCCCTGTTTTTCCCATTGATCTAGTCCATCCAGCTGCTAAAAATTTTTTTTGCCCCCTTTTGAATTTGTCTGGATCTGGTTCCTAGATATTGTTTCTATTTTTTTCTCCCCTAGATTAAAGAACCCTTTCCTGATGAGAAAATCGCTAGAGAGAACAATCTGACAGAGCTGAACATGAAAAGCACTTTCTCTATTATATACACAGCATAGAAAGAACACATTTTGAAGAGGAAATAAAATTTTTCACTTCAACAGGGCAATTCCTTAGTGGAGACACCGCTTACAAACAGCACCTTTTTATTGTATTCATATTTATCTTCACTTTGGTACTTAACAACTGTAATCAAAGGATAGAGAGCTTTAAGTACCTCACTGAAGTATTCTCCAATTCTTTAATAAATTCCATAATTTCATTGTAGTTCTTGCTTTCCCTTTAAAAACTCTGGACCCTGTACATTTTATAAAATAATTTGCTAGTAACTTCACAACATTTCATACTGAATGAAATCAGCTTGTACTCCCACCTCCATTTTTATATAATAATTTGTCTCATACTCACTTAGGTTTCCCCAATATCACATCCAGGGTTCAGGTTTTTTCTTTACCTATTATTATGTCTTTCTTCTTTCCAGAGTCACTGATACTGAGACAAAACCCCAATTTTTTAAGATGTGGACTGAATATCTTATTTCTACGCACATAGATTTGCTTTAATCTGTAGCAAAAAGTCTAATACTTGAAAGTACCTAGGCTAGTAAGTGATCAGGAGTGCTATATATCCCACCCTCGCTGTTCATTTGCCACTGTAGTAATCTTTTTGGAAATTAGTTTTCGTTTCGTATTTCTTCTAGACCATTGATGAAAATGTTGAGTTTACCTGTTACTACATATAGTGCATATAGAAATGAAATAGCTCCTTTGCATGATAATGCTGTATTAGTTTTTATGGTTTATCAACCTACTCTTGTTAAATTAACTCCTTGTTAATACTCCATGAGGTTTTTGAATGAACATGCTAAATTCACGTACCTAATGTTGCGCAGAACTCAGTTGGGTAGTTAAGAATAATTGTCTAAAAATGACTGCATGTACATAGTTATTTTTTTCAAATGATAAATGACATGAGGCTTGTTTTAGTCATGACAAAAACTCCCTCTTGATTCATTTTAAATTTGGCACCCATCAGACATCCTAGTCCTTTGCACAAAAGTTGCTCTTCAATTGATTCCCAGGCAGCACTGGTGAATGGCAAAGTTCCTCTCACTTTGCACTTCATGCTGAATTTCATGACATTTCTCTTGGCCCATTCTTCCCTATGGTTGAAGTCTCCACCACTCAGCATGCCAACCGCTCCTCCTAAGTTAGCCTAAATCTGTCAGACTCCCACTTCTCCTCTGAAGCTGAAATTACTCAGTAGTCTCTTATCTTTTTAGACTTTACAGGAAACACATTGTTATAAAGGCAAGGTTTGGAAATTATTTTTTATTATCCTATTTACTAGGCTTAACTGGAATCCTGAGACAAAGCCTTAAGGAAAAGCGAAAAACTTTAAGAGGACCACAACAGAGGAAGACAGAGCCTTTGAGAAAAGAAAAATAAGTATTTAAAATGTAACTTTTTAGGTAATGATGCTTGAATAAAGGTTGATAATTATCAGATATTATCAGAGGGTCCAAAGTGATTAATACAGTGTCATAAGCATTTTTTTGTGCACAGCTGTGAAAGAATAAACAGGATATGTTATGGGAACATGTACAGAAATGTGTAATACAAGTATCATTGAACTTTTCCAATCAAAACAGGATAGAAATCTCTTTGTTTCATACTTTCTTGATGAAAACTATACTCTCCGTTTACTGCTGGAGGTACAAGTGAATTTCTTGAGTTATCCCTTTCTATGTCATTATTCAGACCTTGCTAACTACCCAAGAAAAAACCATCTTAAAAATCATACTGTTTTGAAATTCCTTGTTTTTTCTATTCTTTCAGCTACACTGACTGTGGTTTACCACACCCTCCAGAATCCACCACAGCAATGGAATTTCCTTCCTTTAAATGTTTATGAACTTGAAAAAGTCAATATAAGACAGCAATCCTATTGAACTCAGTCTGAACTAACCTCATCCCATTCTAACAGCCATCAGCATATCTGCAGGAATAAGCACTGGTACAATGAAGAAAAATAGCTTTAGACCCTTTCCATTTTCAAAGTTCCCATCCAGCAAAACATACCAGTATGCACTGAACATTAAGCACATGTTTCAATCCCTCCACAGTCATATAAGCATTTAGGAATGTGCTTTGCTTAAGTGCTGCTTAAATCAGACTGACAGCAATTTGACTTAAGCATACGCTTAACTGCTTTGCTGGGTTGGGATGGGATGGGATAACTAATGTGTTTCAGACTGGAAATGGGCTGCATATGGAGTGAAGGCAACGTGAGACGATCACAGGGAGTTTGGGATCTGCCCAGACTCCACCATGTGCTTCTGTTTCTTCACTGCCTTTGTCAGTCAGGTTCCAGTTCACCACAGCATCTAGGCAAATGACTTGCCATAAAACGGATGTAGGAGGGGCACAGGTTACATACCCTTCCGTATTGCTTCAAAAGCAGAGTAATGGTGAACGCTGGTCTTAGCTGAATCCCAAAATCTGGGTCCTGGAAGGACTCCATAGAGATATGTTCTTTGGGAAGGTATAGAAAACAGCTACCTTGGTACAACTGGTCAAAACTTGATATGTTCACCTCATACAGATATCTTCTATTTTCGCTTTTAAACTGTGATTCCTGCAGAAATACAATAGAGAAAATTTTGGATCATTTTGAAGAATTAGGACTTCTTTTCTTTTAATTTTTATAAAACTTAAACCAATTATTTGGCTAGTCGATCTTTTGAAGATCTAAAAGTTCTTCATAGGAAAATAGAGGGCAGAAGAGGGCTTTTAGGACTTTCAAATTCTATGCCACATAAATAGAAAATGGCTTCAAGAACAGCTCTTCCCATGTTTTCTTAGATCAACAGGGAACCCAGAAGTACTAGAATTCCCAGTCGTGCAGCAATTTGCCAACAGGGTCCCTCTGAAGCAAAGACCTCACAAGCGTGTACAACGTCTGACCCAGACGCTGTGTACGTATTCCGAAAGGTGTCCAGAGAACCACACCGTCAACTTGTGATCCCGCAGCTTGGCAGGCTCACTCGGTAGGTTTCGTTGAAGCCCTCCTCGTGCTTTGGAGGAAACTCACAGGTACAAAAAAGAATTTTTCTACATAACATCTTGCTTTCTGACAAACCTACATATTTCTGTGAAAAAGAAATTGTTGCAAGGCTTCCAGCAAGCTCTAATCCTCAGGAGAAAACCTTTGCTACTCAGCTTAACAGTGGCAGCTGTCCAAGAGAAGAATAAGATGTACATGTTTGCAATGGCTTGAGATACTGTCACTTAAGTGTAGCAGTAATTCAAGGAATAAACCACTGACAATATGCAGCTCTGAATTACATCATCTTTAACCTACAACAAAAGTGATTGCAGTGAGTAAAGGAGAGATTGGTGCCACTCCTCATTCCTGCAGAAAAAGTCACTGTGGTCCTATCTGTCACCCCAAACACTTGAACTCCTCTGCCTTCTCTGGGGGGAATTATGGCTACAGTCCAGCTCCCTGTACCAGCACCATAAATTCTGACAAGGTCATGCACATCAGTAAATACTGATTCTCACAGGGCAGGTAGACAGAGAGTGCCTTTACTCTAAAAGGCACTCTGCACAATAAAGGATTCAAGATAAAACCCTCTTATGCTATACAATGAAATAGTAGAAACGCTGTCTAACAAGGTAGTTGTAATGGGTAATGGGCATCTGAGAATTTAATTTTAGCCTCCTGCTTTTTGTTACGCTGTACAGAAGGATTTCTGCTATATACATCCCACCATTTGCTCAGCAGCACTGGTGCTACTTCTGACCAGGAAATATACTTCAAATGATATCGTTGTTCTAAATCTAACCTTCACCATGTCTCCTGCAGGGATTAATATGAGAATACCACAGAAAAAAAATCATTAATAACCTTTGCTCTTATGCTGGAAGCAGACACCTATATCAACTGGTGCTAGCAGGTGGACAAATACATTGCAAGGTCTACATGGTTTCAGGGTTGATAAAAGTTTATAGAGCCAGAGGTTGCCAGCAAATGCTTTACTACCATTGGATGGTAGTAAATCAGCTGGAAACATTTGCTTTTTGTTAACTCCTGGAGAACTAGCCAAGAGCCTCGACTGCAGTGATAGCAAAGCCGTGTCCTACTCCGTGCCCTACTCCTCCTCCCGGTACTCCGTTGTCCCTTTTGGCAGTGGGGTTAGCTGGGCGCCTACCTGCCCGCTGCCGAGGTAGCCCTGCCGAAGGACACAGCCACAGCTGGGCGGAAAAATAGTCCTGCGGAATTGCGTGACCACGGACCGGCACGTGGAGATCCGCCAGCTCTACCGGAGGAGCACCACGGCTGGGCTGGGGAGCAGGGTGGGAGACCAAATCCACGTCCCATCAAATCAAAGGGGTACAGCTAAGCCCCTAAGCCCAGTGTGGTTTCCAAGGCAGAGTCTCATTTGGAGTCAACGCCCTGATTCCAAATCAGGTCAGGTACAAACCACATCGGCCTCGCTGCCGCAGCTGCCCCCGACAGCCCCCGGCGGGTACGCGGCTGCCTGGTGGCCAGCCCAGCTCCTGCTCTTTTGGGGATCCTCAGCAGTTCCACCACCAGTCATGGGGAACAGCACCCCAAAACAGCTGCACCCATCAGCAACCCACGGTTTAATATCACTTGAAGCACACAGCGCCTTTTTCCTCTACTCGGCGCTGACCAGTGCCCACCCTTCCCTATGCAGCCCGCAACCGCGCATCACCTCCCAGGACTTTTCCTGTTGACTGCGACTGACAGCAGTGTGAAGATTAGGAAGCCTTTTAATCTGTTACTATCCGTGATTACCATCAGTGGAGTAAAAGAGCAATTGCCTGGCAGAGCAAGTCTCAGACCAATAAAAGGTTCTCGGAGCAGAAAGCAGACATACACTAAGTTAAGTTTCCAGCCTATTCAAGTCCATGATGCCTCCCTTTGAAAACCGTATAACTTAATGATAGTTTCCTGGAGGATTTTTCATTAGCCTTTATGACAAAGGCCCATATTTCTTGTTAATAGCATGCCTCTACCAAAAAAAAAAAAAAAAAAAAAAAAAAAAAAAAAAAAAGAAGAGAGAAAAGGTTCAGCTGTTTCTTTTTAAATTACAAACCTGAACATAATTCTTTTTATCTTAAACATTTCAATATTTTTTCTTATCTGGAAGACTTTAGTTTGCATTTAAACAGATTATGAGACAACCTGAATGAAGAACAACTAATTTCCAGAAAACTGGAACATCTCACTAGTATTCAGCAGCTACCTGAACACTTTCAGCATTAGGAATGTTCCCACAGAGACACTTACACAGCTCTGACAGTATATGAGCAGAGATTATTTTGATTTAAGAATAAAAAAGAATTCATTTCCCCATTACATAGGCACAGGGAATACTAATAGCACTGACGTTACTGCTCTGTTCAGACTGAAATTAGGCATACAACTTCAGATGATGGAATTTTGGTCAGTAGCAACCCCTGGAGCAGGTGCAGTGGCACAGGTTTCTGTGCAGTTAAAGGCCGCGCAGGTGTACCCCACAGCTCTGTACGGTCTTCGTCACAAAAGTATCTGCCACTCGTGTCATGTAGGTGCGATTATTGAACTAAAACATCCTGAGCATGCTTTCACATGTTCACTCCAACCTCTCTGACCCAGCATGAACATCGCTGTCAGGACTGAAGTTTTTTGAACAGAAGTGTATAGACACTAAAATCTGATTTACAAACCTAACCTAACCTGTAAGCAACAGGTAACCACTGAGTAGTAATGACATAGGTAATATTCACGTAGATGAAGTCTAGATTAAAGTTTTAGATATCTCATTGACATGCTCTGAGTCATCCATATCTTTCTCAGCCTTACGGAAGATCTTATGTGAGTTAAGCTCAAAATGCCTTTTGAAGCAAACACAGCCGATGTGATGTGGCTTTGCAGCTTCTTTTTTTATGTATTGATTTTGTTTAAGTATTCGTTAGAAGCACCTTGCCCATTTAGATGGGCACTTGTCATAATATAAACCTAAACAAACACAGCAAAACTGGCTTTCAAAAATCTCTGGTATAAAAAAAAAATAGAGCTAGTAATCTCAAAAGCAAATGTGACTGATCAGCGTTATTATCATGAAAGCACTCAAGAAACATGGGTAGTGAAAATAAATATTTGAGCCACATACATCGTCAGATTTGAATGAACAACCTGACCTTATATGTGGAAATGTGGCAGACCATAGTAGCAGAAAAGTCTTAAAATTAAATTTACTTATACATTCTCTCCTATTAAAGCTGAATGATCCTCGTTCACAGAGATCTAAGGGGGAAGATCACATCATGCCATTGGTCACATTATTCCTGTGGTATATGGGATCTGAAACAAAGGAATATGAAAGGAAAAAGAAAATATAAAAATAGATAAATCATACACAATAGCATTTATGGGCTCCACACTGGAACTCATCTGTTTTTCACACATTTTTGACAAATTAAACTATTCTTATCAGATAAAAGCACAATGAGAAATGCAAGAAATTTGTTTCTTTTTGAAATCTGGTCTTGAAATTGAATTCTTTAACCTCATGCCTTTCTAAAATTGTCCAAAGAGGCTAAGAGACATAAATGCATGTCTAAATGAACAGTGCACTTTTCAGTATGCAAATATTACAAACCGACTTGATACTTCTTCCCAGCTCCTAGAGGCAGCTGAATAGCTAAATCCCTGGCAGTGACACTCTTCTCATCTTTCACAACAAAAAAGAAAAAAACCCTCCACGCTGCTCCTGCATACATGAGCACCAGCTTCTTTCTCTTCCACCTACAAATTACTTTCGAAGAGCATCTCAGTGTTCCTCAGAGAATAAGGTTAGTTAACATTTTTTTACACTAGGCACATCTGGATAAACTTAGTGATTAGTGTATTTGAAAACTACAGCTTCATTTGCATAACGTAACCTCCGTGTACCACGTAAATAGAACTTGCAGTACTTTGTGAATTCTCCAACGGTTTGAATGATTTAACATGGTGACATAGTGACAGCACACTCTCTGTTAAAGCACCAGTCTCATTTTATTCTTTTTAGACACAGGACTGGAGGACTACAGTAACCACATCAGATATACTCTTAAAGTAGCATTGACTAAAAAAAAAATAAATCTCTTTGACTTTTAGGACACCTAATAATATCTCTCACACCCAAAGGCAGTGTGACCACATAAAGCACTCTCTGAATGATGAAAATACACAGACGTGCTGTCATATCATCTCCGTACCTTGGAGCTAGGAGAAGTACAGAAGCTTTTGCTGTAGGCAGTGTTCCCTTCTTCTATGCTACTTCCTCTCTCCAAAATTTTGATAATATTGCACGCTCATGAAGGATATCTACTCAATCTTACAGCATTGTCAATCAAACTGGATGAATTAGGCAACTGAGGACAGACTGCCACATGCCATCCCAGGCCAATTTTACAGTCCAACAGGCAGGTTACATCTTTATCAGAGTTTTCCCACAGTGTGATTTTCAGCGTATCCCTCCTGTTTCTAATTTCCATCTGCTCAGATCAGCTGCTGCTATAAACGGAGGTCCACAGAGGAAGTCTCCGATGCAAATGCCTATATAATTGCCATTCCTGGCAGTGACATAAAAAGTCTATCAATCTGTCTGATAAATCTACAACCATAAGGATAACAGTCACAAGAAAGGAAAAAGTAATCCAATTTAAAAAAAAAAAGAGAGAAATTAAAAGCATAACAAAAAATTTATCACCAAATTCATAATATGTTCTGTTTCATTAATTTCAATTTTTTATGGCATACCTGCCATAAAACTCAGCAGGACCACAATCTGTCTCTTTTTAGGGTGAACCTTTACAGATCTAGATATATCCAGTTTAGACCAATAGTAATAAATCAGAGGCAAAAAATTCTTTCCTCTCCAGCAACGGTGGCGTGAGAAAGCAGACTGCCAATAAGCTCAAGCTGAAACAATGGTTAGTTGACCAACAACCAAACAACGTTGCAGGTAACCCTTTTCCAATGTTCAGCTATCACACATATCGTACCAAAATAATGTCGAGGAAGCCTAACCAGAAGCAAATATTTATAATATACATCCAAACATTTTTCCTATAACACTAAATTGTTGGGGCAGACATATATTAAAATAAATAGGAGATACTGCAAGAATGAAACAAAATCTGCAAAACATATCACTGAACACAGCATTTGCAATGAGGAGAATAGAGGGAGGACAGTTAAAACCAGCAACTAGATATTCTGGAGCTTTCCCTAAGACACAGATTCAGGTCAAACATTTAACTATGCTCTTATTTCTGTATCCAGATAGCTGGACTTTCAGCATTCAAATCAAGCTGACTGCACAAGCTTTGTAAACATGGAAGAGCTGTAGGTCAAACAAGAAAGACACATCCTTGAGGCCTCTAGAGAAAAGTCAAAAAAAGCTCCTTTGCCCAGGAAGTTTATTCACACTTATCCAGGGACAGCCAACCTGATCCGTAGCTGAAAGAGTGAATTCAGTGCTGTTTGCCATAAAACCATTATCTGAAGGCTCTGTGGATTTCCTGATATGGGTATTTCAGGAAAAGTGTTGAGTGTGTTCTGCCTCTGCTTGCTGCATATGTATATTTAATTCTATTTTCCAGCACTTGCTGGCAGATATAATGGTTGTAGAGTGGCCTTACGCTTCCCGGTAAGGCCGCTTTCCCAGGACCCCCTCCAGTGCCTTTTGAAACCACTCAGAGAGGTCCTTTTGCAACCAATAGATGTTGAATCAGACCCTTGAACTAAAGCTACCTGAAAATTGCCATCAGGGAGTTTGTTCTTCACTTTGAAGGAAGAGAAAATTTCCAGGTATTTCTGCTTCTGAACTCTTTGGCAGTGCCGCCAACGCCAGCAGCTTGGACTCTCCACCATCCATCAGGTGGAGAGATATTCCTTGAAGTGACTTTCCTGTTACTTGTCCTACATGTATTTTTGAGAAGAATTGATAGAATGAGGTAATGATCTTCCCAGAAGGATCTTATTTCAAAGTCCAAGGAAAAGCAGCTTAACATTTAATTAAACAAACAGTTGCTTGTATCCATACTAGTACATGCAAAGAATACAAAAGTGAAGGCAAAATAATTTTCATGAAAGCCCCTCCACTTATTACACAGAAAATGTACTCTAGGAATACTTGATTTCTACTGATCTCCATACTGCTGGTCTCGTCCACAGAAAATTTGCACACTGCAGGCAAAATGTACATTTAGTAATAAGTATGCTTAATCAGAGGTGCAGGGTCCCTTTGAGAGTAGTATCTTCCCTTTCGCTGGGAGTCCTGAAAATAAGAAAAGATCATTTGTGGCATGAACAGTAGTTAAGGGGCTTCATGCAAGAATCACTCTGTGAAATCTATGGCCCATGTTACAGAAGCAAAGCTGGCTTTTTCTTGCCTTAAAATGTAAAAGCCTCCAGAAATCACACTGGAGGTTCTCCTTACAGTCACCAAGCTTTAACCTGATTGCCAGTTCTCCAGGAAAAAGGTTTCTTGACTTTCTGTTGAAAAGCTCTTCCTTGGCATATGACTGACATTTAAATGCTCCCCACAAGAAAAGAGCAAGGACTTTTATTTTCTGACTGAAGGTGTTAGTTGTGAGGCCAGCTTTTCTGGGATGTTTGCCCTGCAAAGGAAAGATAAGTTCAAAGAAGCTTTTAGTTCAGCAAGACCATGGTCCATGCACTTTGTATTTCTACCGGGTGCATCTACATTAGCAGTTTATTTTGAATCAGAACTGTGCTTTTAAAATGATGCTCCCAGCCATCCCCACACACTTTGCCTCACATCACAGAGCAGTCTTGGAGTGCATGAACTAGCTATCTTTTGGATGAACCTACACTGAAATATGCATTTCAGGAGTGCACCTACAAACCAAGGACCAGACTAGAGTTAATGTAAAACCTGGTGAGAGGCCATGCACAGTGGATGTCGATTGGACTCCACAGATCCAACCCGGACTTTTTACTGTGTAGGCAGGGTAATTCTTGGTACCAGTTCAGTGACGGCCAGTCCGTAGGTCAGGAGTATAGCATCCATCCATCTCCTAGGAAGGCTGGCTCTTGGACACAAGACGTATCCCCTTCGCCCCTGAAGCTCCCCACTACTGCTGATATATAGGACCAAATGTCCAGGACCTGTCCTACACACCACCTGCCTGGACTGCACTGATGCACTGCTCAACCAAATATGTGCTTGCTTATCATGTCCATTTAATTTCAAAGCTCAGGTCATGGCGTAGTCTGGGGTCTAAGCAGACCGCGTAGATGGTGCGAGTAACTGATTTAGCGCATAGCGCACAGTGCTATTTTGACAGCTTCTGCTGCAACCCTCAGAGCATACAATGAATGGCAGCTTTCTAGACTCTGATCATCTTTTTGATAATCTTTGTCTTCTCAAAGAGGAGCAACATCACAAAGGTTAATAACTCTGATTATAAATGGAAATAATTCATTCCTCATATATTAAATACAAGAGCAAAAGATTACTGCAGGCACCAGGAACAAGCAACCGTCAACGAAAATAATTTCCTGCTAAGAAGGTTGTACCTGCAAAGGTTTAAGAGTGATGGAGGAGAAGCAGGTTTATACACTATTCAGCCAGTAATCAGCAGAGCAGAGGCTGACTGAAGCAAACTGATATTTTTTTTAATAAGTGTTTTCAACTGCAATTAAGCATTTATCATTATTTTACTTACTTATCTGGGTTGGATTCACACATACTTTGATATCCTTAAGTGAGCAATAGCAGCCAGGCAGTATCATTTAGAACATTAGTCCTGTAATAACAGGACTTCTTGCAGGTTCACTTGTAATTGTACAGAGACAGTCTAAAACCTTACCAAATTTTAGGGTAGCACTGGACAGGAGAGAAGCAAACATTTATTATGGTTTTTTTCTTTCTGTCTTTCCCAGTCGGGCAGAGACAAATATATGTCTTATAATATATGAAATACAGGTGTGGCCTTACTCCATGTGCTTAGTCATGTGAAATAGCTACTGATCCTCTAACTCTAATCACTCCCTCAGGTATTTAATCACAAAACTGCAGAGCACTTCTAGTGCCTCTCTGGAAGATGAAGCTATTCTTTGCTTCACGTATGATTGCACCTCCTTTTATGCATACAGTTCAGGCATCAGAAAATATCAATTTTCTCCATGAATGTCTGAAAGCGCACCCAGCTTATCAGATAAATAACTCATTTCCCTGTTTACCATTAACCTCCCAAACTAATGTGCGCACGTATATCTGCACTATTACAGAGGGTACATCCTGGCATCACAGAACTGTTAAGAGCATCTCTGCCATGTTCAAAGTGTTACGGCTCTCCCCCAATGAGGAGGCAAGTTTCCAAGCTTTTTTGCAGCTGCTGCAGCTCTGTTGTGACCAGTTTCAGCCCAGAGGTCACCATTATTCATTTGCCCTCCTCAACTGACAAGGAAATGGTAAGCCTGGATCTACCAATGCCTCACAGCAAGAGGAGGTAGGAGAGGAGAATGAACCTGACAGCAAATACTATGGTCTGCTAAAAGTCTGATATCTTCTAATTCTCAGCACAGAAACTCCAGTCCCAAGGGCCCAAAGTTAATCATCTTCTGTAGCTTTAGTTAGCTGTTATTTTACATACAACCTGCTGATCTCCCGCTCCCTGGCGACACCAGACAGACATTTTAATGTCCTACTCTGTAATCAGTTTGCCAGTAGCAAGTTGACCCATGGGGTCTGACCTTCCCCCCTCCCCTCTCCACACACACATTTTCAAACATCTTCTCTACTGCTGCGGTCTTTTTTTAAAAAAAAAAAAAAAAAACCACAACTTTTTAATATTTGTGTTAGCTTGTTTTATATCAAGACACATTTTTGTGGAAGGTCATTCCTTCCCTCATATGCAAGCAGCTTCTTAAATAGGTCTTTGTACCCTTCAAATGGACACACCATTTTTTAATTTTCACATTAGTGTTCTGTAGAGAAGTCTCTGAACACTTTCTTCTTTGTAAATAAACTAGGTGAAAAATGTCCTTAGGTCTCTGAAGGTGAGGTAAAAAAAATTAATTCCTACCCACTCTGATTAGCTTGTTTTGCAAAGCAGTTTTAGCAGATATCCCCTCTGGAAAAAAATCTTAATTGCTTCCTGAAGGCACAATGCCCGTGACTAGTTCTTGACATTATTAGGGACATATTTTACTGTGATTTTTGGTGTTGTGCACACACTGTATTACTTAGAGAAAAACAAATTTCAATGCTCTTATTCATAATTTCCTGAAGTCTAATGATTAAGATGGAAAGAAGCAATGAACTGTAAATTAGCTGCATTTTCATGAGGTTCTTAAGTAACAAAAACTTGCATTCTGGCACATGTGTCAAAAAATCCCCCAACTATGCAGGCCTTCTGTTCCCAGAGGATGAGAGATGTTATACTCCAGCAAATTCAGTTTTAATACAATCGTGAGGTTAAATACATTTGTATGAAAATGTAAATATGTATTTGCATTTGTATATATATAAAGGGGGTGGTTTAAAGACTATTTAAAAAATCCTAGGTGGAAAATAGGAAAACATTACCCAGAATGTCACATATTGTGTAATGTATATTTAGGAAAAAAACCAACCCTACCAACTGATAGGAACTGTACAATGCCAAAAGATTTCTAAGTACAGAGAGCAAAGAGGGAAGAAGCATCAATAACAAGATTTGTCTTTTGTAAGTCTTTACCACCTGGGCCATTTACTGCTCCCAACAAATGGCAAAGTCAACTTAAGAAAACAGACATCATCAGGTCACTGTGACCTACCGAGCAGATTACTTCTGCAGGTAGGAGCAAAACAGCAGAACTTTACACTTCACTGATCAGCTTTGCAAGTAACAATGAACTGCACTGGACTTTGCAGTATTTTTTTCTCTTTCTGCTTTAGAAACAATTACATAGTTTTTTCCATCCATTAAAAAAAAATAAGAAAAAAGAAGAAAAGAAAGTAGGTCCTACAAAAGAAGGTAAAGTGCAACAAAAAAGATCTTGGGCCTTTTAATGTCAGCAGCAGCTCTCGCTATGAAACATTATCTTATTAGACAGTGCCTAGATAGAAGGACATGCTATGGTCTAGTAGTTCATCAAACTGTGATGAACGAAGCCCACTGGGTATAATCACTGGGATGTAGCCTACTCTGCATGTATGTATCATGTGCAGTAAAAGACTGCGCTAACGATGTGCTACCTTGTATTTCACCTATAAGGTTTAAAACAAGCATTTAAAGCAATGAAGATAAGTAGTCTGACCTCCTTCACACTCATAGTGACAAACTACCTATGCAAATTACAAGGTGCTGTCACACTTAAGGGAAGAACACAGATCTGCGCCCATGAAGATATATCATTCAATCTGGTTTAAAGAGGTAACTGGAATGTCAGGGGAAGATAGCTCATCATTTATGATTTATCAAAATACAGAGCATACTTGTACTCACTACCCCTCTTCTGCTCTGGTTCTTTCCACTTGATAAAGCATTTTTATCCTCACCCTGCCTACTTTCATGCTCCACCTCCTGCTGCCAGATGAAAACTACAGCAGACAAGAAGCGGATGGACGGTTTAGACAGAAAGCAGAAAGAGTCACCACACAAGAGGAAAAATCACATGTCTTTACGAGAACTGTTGATAACGACAAAGATAGGTTGGACAGAAAGCTACTCAGTTGGGCTCAAGTGCCTTGTTCACCGAGAGAAGAGGCTTTCAACTCCCAGGATTTAGCTTTCTGCAGAACTTTTGCAGACAGATTTTACAGAATTTTTTTTTTTTTTTTTTTTTTGGTTGGCCAACCCCTCTGTACCAGCAGCTTCACAGTCACGCCTGCTGATCTGCAGCCAGGCTGTGGGGTAAGCATCCCACCCTTGCGCTATTTCAGCCTGTTAGGGGTCGGGCGGAAACAGCAAGTTATAAAGTAGTTGAATGTTGGATTACATACCAGAGTGGTCATCCTTAGAAAAAACATCCAGGATAGATAATCCGTATTGCAGAAAGATGGTAGCAACTTAACATTTTGTGTTGGATGTACGTGTCAAGGTGTTGGCAAGTGGGGGGTGCTGCAGGGGTGGCCTCTAGGAAGAAATCAGGAGCTGCCCCCACCATGCACAGAGCCAGTTCCAGCTGGGTCCAAGATGGACCCACCACTGGCCAAAGATGAGCCCACCAGGGATGCGTGTGACACCTCTGAGATAACAGATTTAAGAAAGGGTAAAAAACCACTGCACAGCAGCTGGAAGAGAGGGGTGAGACCATGTAAGAGAAACAGCCCCGCAGCCCCCCAGGTCAGTGCAGAAGGAGGGGGAGGACATGCTCC
Organism: Elanus axillaris; assembly: GCA_026212715.1. Lineage (NCBI taxonomy): Eukaryota > Metazoa > Chordata > Aves > Accipitriformes > Accipitridae > Elanus > Elanus axillaris. The sequence goes on along the minus strand of JANZLQ010000013.1, from coordinate 27,360,494 downwards.
AGGCGCCGAAGCAGAGATTCCCCTGCAGCCCGTGGTGATGAAGACCATGGTGAGGCAGGCTGTGCCCCTGCAGTCCAGGGAGGTCCACGGGGGAGCAGATCTTCACCTGCAGCCCGGGGAGGAGCCCACGCCGGAGCAGGTGGGTGCCCAAAGGAGGCTGTGACCCTGTGGGAAGCCCACGCTGGAGCAGGCTCCTGGCAGGACCTGTGG
>JANZLQ010000013.1:27297592-27352491 GCA_026212715.1 Elanus axillaris | reverse complement strand
GGGGGGATGAGTAGATGAAATTCAGAAAGAATGCATAAACTGGATTTTATTAAGCTATTTAGCTATGGGCTTATTTGCGAAATTATTTAATTGAAGACCAGTGGAATTTGCAGAAGGCTTGTAAAGCGAGTAATAAACTGATGGACGGGGCGATAGCTCTTCTTAGAGGACCTCAGAAATGAAGGAGAGAACTCATGGAATTCCTTGTGTGCCAACTGATAGAACCTATTTAATTTTCTATTTTCATGGGTTGGGACAAGAATTAGGAAGGTGTTTCTGGCGGTGGAAAGTTAACAGATCCAATCAATGGAAAAGATCAGCTTGTTGGAAAGGAAGAAATAAGTTACATATAGCTCGAGGCTGAAGCATTGCAAATACCAAAATGCAATACTGCAAAATGCAAGTTATGTACTTCAGGATGTAAGACAAGAACTTCTGCTAGAAGATATCCCATTATGACAAGTTCCAGTGTGATCCTTGACAGGATTTGAGGGTTTTTTTATTTTCTTTTTTTGATTTTTTTATTTTCCTCTTTTGCAAAGCTTCCTGACTTACAATTTCACAGTCAGGCAATCATTTCAGCAGAAGAAACCACGAGGTACAAGGCAATTCTAAAAAAACACCTTTAGAGCTAGAAGCAAAATCCTCTGAAGTAAATGGAAAGACTCACGTTAACTTCAATGTGCTTTAGTTACAAAATATAAAATGTAAAGGTTATTTTAATAGATAATTTCTGCCTACAATTAGGTCGTTTTGATGGAAATTTAAGAGAGAAAAACAGGGAGGGATAAAGATAGTATTTGGGTAGCTGTAATGTAGGCATCCCGATAATCTAACTGTGCAGCAAGTTACTGGTCCAGATACACCATTCAGAGCTAGTCCAAAAGATTACACAGTCTCTGGGTAAAATTCAGTAACCTTTAGTAGCAGTTAACTAAATCCTTCTTTACAAGTGTCTACCTTACTGTGACTGCTTTAAGCTGTTTACAGTCCTAAGAGGGGGGGAGAGAGCAAGAGCTGAAAGCCTAGTATGCCTCTCTCCACTGATAACATGTATGCTGTAATTTATTGACTTGCAAATTTTGGCAATAAAATAAACATGAAAGTAGAGGTCATTACAAGGTTTTGTTATACTTTTGTTATAATTTACTGCTCTGCTTCAGTGTTTTTGCAAACAAACTATTATTTGCCATAGCTATCAACTAATATACTCTGTTTTCTAGAGAAAATGCTCATTTCTTACAGTTGTTTATTTATAAGAAAATGGATAACCCAAGAAACCCAGTTTGTTAAAATTACATTTGAGAATTCTGAAAAACCTGCTTAGATAAAAAGGTTTATGTTGGGGGTAGGAAGTGTGATTCAGCTTTCAGAGAGGAAAACCTGGTTTAGACCAAATGCTCTTTTGACTGCGAATGGAAGAAATAATGAAGATTCAGAAAGAAAAGTAAAATGGCTGAAGCTGAAGACAAAAGGAGGCCAGTCAAAACGAACTGCAAAATAAAGCAGACACAAAGATTAAGGCAATGTCCACCATGCTGCTAGGATCTCCTTCTGGAGAGAACTGAAGTAGTCCCACCCTGGAATGGCAAAATATACTGAAGAACTGGAGCCTTAAATCATTTGCAGAAGATTTCCCAAGAAACAAAGGAAATCATGAAAGTCATGTTTCCTTATAATTTGATAAAGGATTGCTACAGTATCGGAACGCTGCACTAGCAGGACACTTCTGTGTCATTGAGACAACCTGAGAAAAGTGCTGTACTATTTCAGGAAGCAGAGACAAGCAACATGCAAATTGTTTGTAGGAGATTACCTGTACCTTTGTAATTTGCCAAGTAAATCTCAAACAGATTAGAATAAATAAGGGTTTTGTTAAAAAGATGAACAAATTAGCATAAGCCAACCTGCTACATAAGTTCTGGAAAGTAATTCATGAAAGAACATTTTTTCCACAGCAGAAAGTAAAGTCATAAGTAGAGACGTGATGAATATGTCCAAATCATCAAAGCACTGCTTATTCAAAGCAGGTAATCAAACTAATCATATTGAACTATGGATAAGAAAATTACTGTGTCAACTTAAATCATGAAAATTTACAGAGGAGTCAGATTTTTTTCTGAGATACTTAGCCAATGTTTCAGAAAAATACAGTGTTTTTTCTTTCTACAGAAGGACACAAATCTGTAGGATGTGAGTGTCTGTGGGGCAGAATCTACTTTGACCTCAGATTCTTATGAGAATAAATTGTCCAAACATACAGTCATTGTATCTTGGCTCTCCTTCAGAAAGTATAGTAATACTTATTAAAAAAAATCTGATTTATCATGTTCTCCTCTAGTTTCTTATTACTACAATATTTTCCTTTCATCCATTCTGATAATAAAAAATAACCTTCCCAAAGACTTTGTGCAAAGGTGGGACAGCTAAAACTTACACACCGCAGCTTCTGAGCAACACCGCTTTTCACTCCAAAGAATCTACGGACTAATACGAGGGTAACTGGGATTTACTTTTAGGAAACTAATAAATAAGCTGTTCCCACACCAACAGCCACATGATAGGCACATAAGGAAACTCAGAATTGAAGGAGACCTTCATTAAAACAAATACTGCTTCACCTTTGCGGGAAAGGCTCACAGTTTGGACACTTTGAGAACAAGTAATGTGGAAAAAACATTATCAAAGCTCTTATAAGTCTGGTGTAAGACCAAATTCTTGCTTATTTATCACATCTTTGGCAATTGACACAGCAAAAACAAGCGAATCGTATATGGCCACTTGTTCCCCTGGCCATTACTGGCTCCTCCAGGGGAAACACACTGCAGCTGGAAAACATGACAGAAGGTCTCAGTAACACTGGGACGGAGAAAACGGAGGTGGAAGTATGGGCGAGTTCCACCGTCGGTGCTGATCTCCTCCCATCTCCCACGGCAATGTAAAGAACAGGGGTAAACGGACCTGTCTCGGAGGTTCTTCCTAATAGCTACGAGGAATTTGTCTTCCTAATAGCTACGAGGAATTTGTCTCCACATCCCAGGGAGACGCAGCAGACCCGCTGAGCAGACATCTTTATGCTTTACCAGTGAGAAGGGGAGCAGTATGGAGCAGTCATGTCAGGGAAGCACAATTAATTTGTTCAACCAGTTCTTGGACCTTGCCCCCGATTCTGGTAGGAAAATTTAAAGAAGGCCCTTTGTTAGCAGCACTGCATTTTGTGTGGATCACAGAAATTGAATGCTCACTTTGAAGGATTTTTACACATTATTTCGAATAGATTATACCTTGGGTGCTGGGGCAATTGCCATCTGATTTGCCATGCTGGGTCTTAAACTGTATTTTGGCAGGACGCAGCAAGACAAAGTCTGTGACAATGTAATGAGATGGCTTTTGGCTTCTGCACAAGGGCAGAAAAGAAGCCAAAGGCACACCAGTTCCCAGTTGTGAGCTCCTGTCTAAGCTAGCGTCTCAAGAACATTAAGTACACAAAGTTTGCCTACGGTATCAGGACGTCCAATTTTAAAGAAACCCTTAGACACAAAACTAGAATCCCAAGCTCTACCCAGCATCTGCCACCCTGCTGTCATTGGAAGTTCAAGAAAACTTGCATGGCTACGCACCACCGGGTTCCCAGCCTTGTGTACAGCCCAGCCTTGCATTAGGGACCACCTGCCTACGCCCAGATTTTCCACAGCCCCTAAACCCTCTGAGATTTAAGCAGCACAACATCAGCTCTTCAGCAGACTCACCTTGCAAATACACCACTTTGCCATGCAACGGAGCGATTACACACACGCGGAGCAGACACCTGCCCTATGCCCAGACAGATCAGAAGGCTCCAGCAGTAAATCTCCCATGCAGAAATGCCCCCTGAACTGCCCCACGGCAGGTGTGTGCATTGCCTCAGGCCATCACTAGCAGCAGTTCTGCCAGGGAAAAAGAGAAAAAGCAACAAATACCTGGGCATGCTCGCCGCTGCCAGCAGCTTCTGAAGGCAGGTGGGATGTTAACAAAACCCAAGCTCAGTGTTAATACAAGGAAGAATGGCATAACAAAGGAATAAGTTAGCCTAATTACAGAAACTGTATGATGGTGTTATCTATAGAGGAGATGGCAATCGCTCAGTAAAGCTGGAACAAAAAGATGCCAACGGAACACTCTCGGAGAGGGGAAAATCATCCACAAAGTAGATTTCTCATTATAACACAGCAGAAGAGTGCAAAATGTTGAGAGTTGGTTTACAGTTACCTAAGCCTGACCCCCAAAAAAAAAAAAAAAAAAAAAAAGTGAGTTTTGATGCAACCACCTTACAGTACAAAGGGTTTGCAGAGGTAGGTCTCAGAGTCCTTCTTTTCAGTGACTAGGGAGAACATGTCACCCAGAACCATCATCCACAGCAGAAAGTACACTGTAAAGTGGTAGTCCCTTTTTGTATGAGTCAGAATTTGCTTTATTTAAATCACTGAGGCTCTTAGTGAGCCAGAGCTCAGCCAGGTGAAAGGAACTGATAGATGTATATGCTTTACCTAAATGACTATAGCTCTTAGCAAGCAAAGAGCCTGCCAGGTGAAAGGAACAGATAGAGGCAATACCAATAAAACTTTCCTTAAAGTCTTTTATTTTTACTCTATAAAATAGCTTTTCTAAAATGTGCGAGATAAACAAAAATCCCGGGTTGTTTGCTGTAGTAGATGGGTTTATTTTATATGTTTAGGACAAGCAGAATAATTCGTTCACGGCTTTACTTTTTGTGGATCAGCCAGCTGTTCTGTGCTTGAGCAAATAAAAATGTTGCTCACATGTCCAAGAAAAGCAGCAAATGCAATATGAAGAACCATCCAAAACAAGTACCTACTAAAAGTAGGTTGCTTAGTCTCTTGGATATTGTATTAAACAGTGATTTGAATGTCAAGATAGTAAAGATATAAAAATTCATAGCTGCATTTTAGCTGACAACCTGAGCGTTTATCCACATTTAAACCACAACGGATTACGCTAGTATGTTTTCTGACAGATGTAGATGTAGCCATGAGGAAAATTCCTGGGACAGATTACAAAAAAGCCCTTACTGATTACTTTATGAATCAGAGATACATATTTCACATTTTATAATCACCGAGTCTACCACAGCATTTGGAAATCATCTGTCAACGTAAAACTTAATGACAAAATAAATTTATTTCCTTTAACTGTTAATTATTCTTCCAGCTGCATCGACTCCAAATAGCCATCAAGAAAAGATCCCCATTAGCTGCCAAGTCTGCGTGGCTTTACAAACCAATTCCCTAAACCTTCTGTGATTGCTTTCCAGCCACCTCACTTTACAAGAGCTTGATGAAAGATATATTACACTAGCTCATCACTAGTCCTTGCTCCAGCTCTTGCAGTTACAGAATTAGCACATCAGAAACTCCCGGAGGGGAGTTCAGCACCCTGAGAAGCCCTAGAACAACTACCTGTTAAAGGAACAGACTGGCACATTCAGTGCCTCCCCTCCTTTTTACCAATACTAACAGTCATCTCGGTTTTCCCACTGACATCTCCTCTTGTTCCTTTAAGATATTTCACGCGACTGTGACAGCTACCATGTTGAAGGCCACCTCTTTCCCCTCTGCCGAAGGTTTAGTTTGCTCTTGGATATCTGCATTTCTGGTCTCAGGGGAGCACCTCAATGACCTCCTTCAATTTCTCGTCTGTACTTTGTGGATGATTTTTATCCCTTCGCCCTCCTTCAACAAAGATGGTTAAGGATAATAAAATGCCAGACTGTTGGGACCCTGCCCTGGATCTTGCTTCCTCTCATGGTCCTCACTTACAGAGGTTCACCTACAACTCCAAGTCCCCTCTCCATTTCCCCAGACCATGAGACATGTCGTTACAACCTCCATTTCTTCCAGTGAAATGGTCTGGGCTCGTTTCAGAATTAACCTGGAGATTTTTGTGTGTGGAAGTCATGAGGTATGTACCTTTTCAAAACATTAACGAATAAATCCACTCTCAAACTAACAGTTTAACACTTGTAGATTGTATCAGCGGAGTGAAAGGTATCAGCAGCTCGAAAGATCCAAAGTATATCCAAAAGCTGTTAGAAACAGATACAATTAGAGCCAAACATCAAAAATTCCAATTGGGATCTTCAAAAGTCCCTTAAAATATGAAATAGCCTTTCACCCTCTTTTAAAAAGCTGCATTTTTGCAACCGATGTTTTCAGAAGTTTTGAATTACGGCTTCAGCTGTTGGCTAGAGCATCATCTTACTCCCTGTTTCCTGGATTAAAATATCTGAAATATATGAACAGTGTTACAGGAACACCGAGCATCTTCGCTTTCTGCTGTGAGAAACTGCACTCTTCTGCTGAGTTAGCATGCACCCTAGATTATATTGCCATTGTACAACTCTTTGAAAAATTGAATTTCTCTCTTGTGGATTTGAAACATGTGTTTTGTTCCATCAGAATGTGGAGTCAAGTTCTTTCCCTCTCCTGTTTTCAAAATGTATCTAATATATTATATCAAGCTGAAACAAAATATTTCAGTGAGGTAGAAATGAAATGTCTCTGTGATAACTTGTAGAAAATGTTGACAAAGCTGCTATTTTACTGAGAAATGTTTTTATGTTATCACATCAGTATTTTGTATGGAAAAATTGTTCACTTGGACCATGACAGTCCGTTCATCAAAATTATTTTGATAGCTATTTTAGATTATTGAAACATCCTATAAAGAAAGTCTGTGCTACAAAGTGCATTATATTATGATTCAGTGTACCTGATTTTATCTCTTGTCAGCAGCATAGGTCATTGAAGTTTCTACATGAGTGTGCTTTTTATCTGCACATCTTTCATTTCTGCCTTTGTATCCCTAAGTCCAAAATGAGTAAAGAGATACTATGAACATTGTCTTATTTGCAATTACCCACATCTAATTAGAGAAAAACTTTCCAAAAACAGGTTAAGTATTCATGCTTGTGAATCCTACAAGAAAATGTAAAGGTTTCTGTCATGTCTATATTATGGTCACCCCAAATTTTCCGAGTAAACTCCCCCCATTCAAAGTAGTGACAAGGAGTAAACGAATTCATTGTGTTTTGTAAATTGGGGACAGCTTCTTACCAGCTCTAACTTCATATCAGGGCGGCTCAGTGAATTGCCTTAGACCAAGGCAATTTTACCAAGGCCTATAGTCATGGGACACGTGGTAATGGTTATAAACTGAAAAAGGGTAGGTTTAGACTGGACATAGGAAGAAATTCTCTACAGTGCCGGTGGGGAGGCAGTGGCCCAGGCTGCCCAGAGAGGCTGTGGCTGCCCCATCCCTGGCAGTGCCCAAGGCCAGGTTGGATGGGGCTTGGAGCGACCTGGGCTGGTGGAAGGTGTCCCTGCCCATAGACTAGATGATCTTTAAAGGTCCCTTCCATCCCAAACCATTCTATGATTATATGATTTTATGAATAAGGTCATTGATCGTTATTCTTTAACATTAAAAATTAAGTAGAACTTAAAGGTCTCTGATGTTGGTTCTACTCAGGAAGGACATCCTATGCAGACTGTTCACTTGAGCTTTCCTGGTTTTATCTGTATTGCCACAACCTACTTCTTGCTGTTTTCCAGTGATGATGGTTCTTGAAGCCTCGTGGATCCGCTTGCCATTATTTCAGAACACACACAAACATAGAGTTAGCCTGGTTTTACTACTCCATTTTACCATCTTCTGTCTTCAGTCCCACCTCAAGACTATTATCCATGTTTCTTGTTAAAAATAATAACAATTAGGAATAAATTCTGAACAGATTGGAGATGTTTAGAAAGATATATTTATATTCAAGACTCTAAATAAAGACCATATTAAAGAGTGGTAGAGATGAAAATTGAGGTGTAGCTCGAAGTAAATAGAGTAAACTAAAATAATTTTAATGCAGCTAGGTATATGTGGCAAGAAAGAGAAAGAAATTAAAGGTCACAAGTATGTGTTGGTGGCACCCTGAAAAAAAAAAGGTTGTTTATTCTGTGTACAGTAAACATGCATAGAGCATACAGATGCTTTAACCAGAGAGAGAGAAGAGCTGGAGAGAAATAATTCATCTGAAGTAAAAGAAGAAAGAAATATGACTGGATTTTGTAGATACAAAGATCCTTCCGCACCTTTGCAAAAAAACCAATTTTGGTGACTTCCCTTGACAATTCTTGTAATTGTTTCATTTATGCTTACACAAGAACACAACATACAGCTAATATTCAGTTTTAGCTAACCATACTACTTCTGAAAGTCACTGGACTCTTAGAAGATATTTCTACTGTGTAAACTTTTCCACTCTATTTCTCTTTCTATCCCTACTTTTTCTATTTCATTTCAATCTGCTGTAAAAAAAAAATGAGGCAATGCTGACTTGGCATCTGAAAAAGGAGATCCCATACATTTTCTGTCTAGATGACTTTTACTGAAGAGTATCAGGCAAAAAAAGCTGTTGCAGAAAATGAAAAACTGGGTATTGATTATGACATTCATGAAAAATGTTGATATATCATATGCAAAAAAGGAGTACAAATTAACACTTGCCTGTCAAGAAGTTGACAGATATCTGTTATAAAATACCTGCATGGTCTTTTCTTTCAGGCTCAGCAACCCGCTTAAATGTCATTCAATTAAAAAGAAAAAACGTTAGCAGACAAATGACAGGCTTTTTCATATAGCCAATCATACACTATGAAATTTGTCAGCAAGGAGCGTTCAGCCACAAAGATAAAGGGAGACAGATGATTAAAGAAGTCGTTTGGCTTGCTTGCATGAAGTGTTACAATACATACCAGATTTGGGGTCAGAAAGAAATTTTTTCCCACAGACTGGTGGGGACAGTACAAGTCTTTGCTTTCCTCTGGAGAAAAGAGATGAGCGTGGTCAATCTGAAGACCCCAGCCCAGCCCCAGCACCACGGTGGCAGAGTGGCCATGGCTGGTGGATGCTGCGACAGCTGTTGGCCGAGTGTTGCTGTTGTGGCTGTTTACTAAATCATCACCACTAAGCTACAGGTAACTCCTCAATTCAGGCAAAGTAGGTCCAGGTGAAGAAACACAAAGGGACCCAGAGAGGCAGCATGTTGTCAAACTTAGGAAAGCAGATCAGCTGTTTCTGCTGTTACCAAGAGAGGGAGGTGGAAGAAGTATCGGTAATCTCCTCGTTCTCTAGCAGTGCCTGATGGAACAAGCTCACCTCCCTTCCAGCTCTCAACAATTAACGATTTTTTTAATGGTGCAGGCTGTGGAGAACCCAACAGCATTGTCAAATTACATCTCCAGCAATTACAGGGAAACAGAACAGTCGGCAGAACATTTTTATCTCACAGCCCAAGTTCACTAAGGGTCACAAATGGTTGACAAGAGCCTGGGAGAAATTCACAAGCAGAATCCTCAATTGTAATGTACTGCAAAAGGTACAGAGAAGATATTAAGACCAGTGCCGCTGTCTGAGTCCCAGTAGTAGGGATTTGTGGAGTGAAACTCCCAGGTAGTCATTGGAATTGATTCACCCCTGTGCACCAGAATAAAGCACCCCCAAAGCTTTTTAGTTAAAATTGAGGGCTTAATAACATTCTCGTAGTTTTCTCTTGACTGAAGTACACTCACTGCTGAAATAGGAGCAAATGGATTATTTTCTCTGATAACTATTGAATGGATAATTCTTAGCATAGTTTTCTATTTTAATTCTTGTCAGATGTGTAAAGGGGTGCCCAGATTCCCAGGCTCCGTGGGCTCATGAGAATCCACTGAAAGGTAGAGTCAGTCAAACTTGGTACTTTGAGCATCTCTAGGCTTCATCCTCTGACACTGCAATTCACAACTTCCCTCTAGAACACATCCAAGGAAATAAAACATGTACAGAGCTCACACTGACAGATGCAGAGAGGCTAGTTGTTGTTTCTGGACATATGTTTGATTATTTCTTTGGCCTTGAAACTTATAAACCTCAATTACTACTCAAGGGAGATGTCTCTTCTAATCAAATCATCTCTTAAATAGCCTGGGCCTTCTCCAGTCACAGCCATGGTGTTTGGTTTTTTTTCCTTTGTGGGATGACTAAACTGTTCTTCCAAGTTTTCCAGCTTACCTACATTGAAAACAAGTACTTATACAGCACAAGCAGATCTAGCCAAAAAAAAAAAGCTTTCACACTTCACAGTATCCTAAAATATATTCTCAGGATTAGTGAGATTACAAAAGCTAAACAAGAAGAGTTTGGGGACAACTTTGAATTCTGATTGAGTCACTGTGTTTAAACTCTCCCTTAATAAAAAATAAAATAATAATAATAATAATAATAAAAGAGAGTGCCTACTTTAGGGCTTTTCTTTGAAAAGCTTCTCCATTTACATACACAACCACATCCTTTAGGCTGCAAGTGAGTGTATAAAAATACCTGAAGAATCTTACTTTCCATCTCAAAAAATATTGCTTCCTTTAACAGAAACTAGTTCATTAAATTAGATGGACACTTTGACACAAAGGCTTTTAACCAGTTTTCTTTGTGGAAAAAGGCCTCAGGGAACTTGATTAGGACACTGTAGAGAGTGGGAGATATGCATAGACATCTACATCTGAGCTAATCACTTTAGGCTCCCTTTATTGCCAATTGAGAAAAATTGGTACTGGGCTGTAATTCACATGTCACTGAAGCTGATGGGTAAAATAGACTGGATGAATGATGTCCGAAAGTGTCTATAGCCCTTCAGTGATTCTAAAGGGAGCCTGGGGTGACTAAATCAAAGGTGAATTTCTACACTGTAGACAGCAAAGTCAGATGTGCTGGGCTGCACCCTACATGTAGAAAGGAAGTTAAACTGAAAACTAACTTTTCTGTTCCTTTCTTTTCAAAGCCAAACTCTGCAGCCGGACATCATTTTTTGCAATGAACTAAAGATGAAATAAAGATGACACAGCTCAAGCATGAGCGTGCCTGTACTGTTTATAGCAGAAAGCAGAGTTTTACGGCTGTAACCTCCCCCTGATAACGTGACCACGTGCCATGGCTCCTGATGCTCAGTCCAGCTGCTGTGGCACTCACGACTCGGGTCCCTCCGTACCAGCTAGCACGGCCAGGTCCCTGCTCTGTTGCCATCAGTAGCAATTTATGTTTGTCCGCTTAGGACACTACTGCTTTTTTTTTCTTGCGAGAACAGTATCTGGCCTCAGATGTTTAGGATCAAAAGTTTGCTAAGAACCTCTGGGTGTTTTTCATCTAAGGCTAGTCATTGCAGTGGGCTGTAAGAAGTTTTGAAAGTTTAATCCTCACTTACTGTCACTCTTGTAAATGGAAGATGTGCACGTAGCCTTGTTTCCTTTGAAAATCCCAGAGTGAGCAGCAGAATTAAGAAAGGTAGACAATGTACAGTAAAAATCAGGAAATTACTAAGGTTCCCTGTAATTTGTTTTTCTTTCCTTAATTAACATTCCCTTGCAGAAGAAACTGAAGATTTAAAATAATCGTTACTATAGTTGTTAATAGCACATTTACAGGTCTAATACTGCCTGTTAGTTTTTTATTCTAAAGCAATTGGTAAGAGGAAGGAGTATTTTTTGCAAGTACTGGTCTTAAAAAGTTTTTCTTTGAAATGTTATTACACTCAGCATGAGGTTTTTCTGCAATTGACTCCATAGTTTAGTTTCAAAGTTTAGTGAGATGTCATGAAACACCTTGACTAGATTTTTGAATAAGACCTTCAGTATACAATGTGGCAGCAATAATTAGAGTTGATTCACAACAACAAAAAAGTAGGATATTATTTTCATCATACTCAAGAAAATCTCTCCAGCTTTATATGGAAAGGATTTTCCTGAAGCAGCCAAAGTGTCCCAAAGACATTTGTCTCTACATTTTTTTATATATTTCAAAGCAGAAGAGACATTCTAGCCTTTAAACTATTCTACTTACAAATAGGCTGATTCTGCTTTATGCTAAAACCATGGTGCGTTTCTAGGAACCTCTTTTCAAGCGCATTTACACAATGAGGAAAGTAAGGCCGTAGAGTAAACAAGGACAGTTTTTATCAACATGTTGATCCACAGATTTTTTTGAACATCAGCAAATGCTTTTGTTAGCAATTGATACATGATACGTGCAATTCCGTGTCCTGCTAGTGAAATCTGGCTGACCACCTGCTTTGTGTCTCCCTCCTGTTAAACACAAAGGAGTGAGGAAAAGGATAAGAAGAAACATTTGAACTTTGAATTTCTGGAGGGTAGGTAAAGGAGTAAAAATATATCACGTAAGAAAATGATAGTTCTTTCCCCGTCTGGACTCTGTAGGGTAACACTGCTTTAGATATTTTTTAAAATCTTTTACCTGGATGCGGTACCTAAATTTAGTCTTCTCTAGTCGTAGTCAGGCAAATTGCATACATACTGTAGCACCCCCTCTAAGGAACACAGGCAGTTGTTTACCTTGAGCTTTCTGTGTTTGGCTACAGTCAGAACTGCAAGGAGCATTAGCCTCCAGTGGTGTGAATTTTTGCCACTTACTGTAAATACAGAGTGGGCAAAGCAATCTTCCTTCATTCATCTGAAGGTTTCTTCCAACCTCAATTACTCGGTGACTAAATCTGAATTACACAAATCTAAGGAAAAAGAAATCAAAAGGAAGCACAGGGGAAAGCAAATCCATTTATTTACATTAAAGTAAGTACTTCTAGAATTTGTCTCTGGATGTGACATGCATACAGTTTTAGAGTGAAAAGAAAAAAAAAAAGAACAACTCAAAAATAAGGTTAAATCAAGTAATGTGTCTGATAGGAAAAGCAAAACTAGCGGTTATGAGAGCACATGTAGCTCACTGGCTGCATAAACCTTTCTCCACTGTCACTCCCAAAATAAAAATTTCTGGGCTGAAAAAATAAAATCAGTAGTTTGGCTGACAGAGGAAAAAAGAAGTGCTGGGGTGCCTAGGAAAATCCCAGCACCAGCCAGTAGTTCCTTCCCAGAGTTTTAAGGATCCTGACCTGAAGCCCGTGGAAGAAGAGGGCAGAGCTCACTTCAGAGTCTCAGAGTCGATGCCACCACAGAAAAATATAATGGGAGGCTGTCTGTCATCTGTCCCTTGCTTCTGTTATCAGTAAATTTAGCAACCTTTTTAAAAATTCTTGCTCCCTTATAATGTTGTTCCCAGGCCATTCCATAATGATCGCATGAGAGAATTGCAGGACCATTGAAGTGGGAGTTAAGTACCTGAGGGTAAAAATCTTTTCTATGCTTATCCACATGCTTTGCTGCCTAAAAACCCTCAGCAACTGGATCCTTCATAGCTACTCCGAAAAAAAAAAAAGAAAAAAATCAAATGCCATACTCTTCTGTCATTTATGTTATATAGCAAAGCCAGAGCGAAAGCAGCAGTAGTCAAACCCTCAGTCTTTCACCTAATGCTGTGTCCATACATGGGTTATTCCCAGTGACAGGTTGAAAAGGAATGTGTTCAAAAGGTTTCTTTTATTTTCCAAATTTTTTCCACCTTGTCAAAACCTAATGCATTTCAACAAGAACTGGCAAACATAAAAGATGAAAACAACTATAGAAATATGTTTTACTTTTGTAAAGTTATAATAAATAAAAAATATATTTCACAATTCAAAATGGTACCTAAACAATGAGAAATAATTATTGCTTAATTGTCAAACTTTGCAGAGTGGTAGTAATTTTGATAGGGGCATAGTTTATAATTTATTCATTTTAATTTGCTTCTTGTTTGGGCTTTGGGTTGGTTGGGGTTTTTTATGTTTTTACAGTCAGGTTCACTTAATTCCCTAGGTAAGTAACAATGCAAGCAGGAGATCCCATTCTGTGATTTATTTTTCTGTCATTTGGCATCTCTGTCGGCATTCTTTTTCAAGTAATTTAGATTTATCTCCTGCAGTAAGCCATGAGATCAGAGATTAAGGTGGTATGAGCTGGAATTCATATTAAGGCATCTCTATATTACTCTGAAATTTGACATATCTGGGAATATTTAGTAAGACCAGCCCAGTCACATGGCAAGGAACTCTCTGCAGTGTAGATCTTCCTTCTGCACCTCAGGACTTTGGCTTGATTTCACACTGTTCCCTCCCCTTGTGGCTTGTGCGTTTGAGTTTCTGGAAGGGAAAAACAACCAACCAGCCAACCAAAACAACAACAAAACCCCCACAACAACAATGAAAAGAGACAAAAATAATCAAAACCAAAAAAATTAAAAATATACTCCTGAAGTAAAAGGTGGGATTGGACATAGCCAATATTTCTCTTTCTAAAGGGAGAACTCCGGCACACTCCCGAACGGCGAAACCATGCAAATTGGCTTATTAGAGGTGAAGCAGGCTGGCCAAAGGGTGCAGGGAAAAGAAGGGCGGCTGCACAGAAAGATTACATTAGGCATTCAGCAACCACTTATGGCCAGAAGGACTGTTCAGGCAAAGCTGCTTACACTCCTGATGAATACACAAGTTCCTCAGGCTTCAGGACAAAACTTTGCTGGATACCCAAGGCTGTGCCATTAGACACACACTGTTTGTCAAACTGGGGACCAATTTCCTTCCTGATGGTATTCAGAATGAAGAAAAGAGCATCACAATTGAATTTATCCAGTAGCAAACAGACTTGCTCCTTACATGTGCTCAGAAAACACCTAATTTTTTAAAAAGAAAGATTTTGAAAAGAATGGGTTTGAAAGAATGGTGGCACTCTGCCTGCTTTTGAGTAGTAACTCACTGTTTACTAAACCAGTTTCTCACCAGCCCAGCAATTCAGTGAACTAGAGAAGATAGGAGTATAATTCAAGGGAGTAAAACAGACACTTACTGAGAAAACAGATTTCAGAGGATCTCATCATATTAAGCAATACTGATGAAATTCTGCTTAAATCGGTATAGATAAAATTACATTCAGTGTTGATAAATGCAAAGGAACCCATGTGAGGAATAAACAGACCTAACATTGGAACACAATGGTGGGCTTGACATTACCTGTTATCACTAAGCAAGAGATTTTGGAGCTACTCAAGATACTTCTCTGAAAACCTCATTTTTGTATCTGTGGTGTCAAAGAATAAGTGGCACTTTAGAAATTACTAGGACAGAAAGAGAGGACAACGAAAATATTAAATGCCACCGTACATATTCATGTCATATCCATATCTTGATTCCTAGATGGAGTTTTAGTCCTCTATCTCAAAAGGGTGCAATACAACTAGAAAAGGTACAGAGAAAAGTGAGGAAGTTGATCAAAGGTTTGGCATGGTAGCCGCATGATGAGGTATTAAATTAACTAAAATTGTTAAGGTGGTAAAAGAAAGGACCGCAGGTGGGAATATGGTAAAGGTATATAAAATAATGAGTGGATGAAGAAGAAATATTATTCAGATCGTTATAATGTCAGAACAAAGGGGCATCAAATTAAATTATCAAACTGCAGGCTTAAAGCTGAGCATACTTAAACTACAGTAGAACCATCTGCCGCAGGAGGCTGTGGAGGCCAAAACTCTAAATGGGATCAAACAGTAATTAGATCTAGGGAAGAAAAGTTAAGGGCTATTAAATGGAAAATACTACCCTCGCTCCGGGAAGTCCCTCCATCAGGAGCTGCAGCAGGCGAGCAGGCAGAATGAGAGAGCCCTTGCTCTGTGCCCGCAGTCTGGCACGGGCCCCTGCTGCAGTCTTGGTTAGAAACCACCCTGAGGCTAGCCGGGTCCGCTGTAGCTGTTTTACAATTAACATTAGCTGTGGAGACTTTCTCCCCATAGTTTTTTCCATGGATAAGCCTAGAAATGCCAGTTTCCTACTCTTTCTGTGAGCGCACTAAAGCTTGGGCTCTGAGGGAGAATCTAAGGGCAAGAAGTTGTTTAACTCACCTATTCTTCCAGTTCCACAAAGCTACACAGGAGGCAAAAGTTGCACATAGCCCTCCCCTTAGTGTTTCAGTGCAAGTGTGGCTGCACTCAGCACGTTGTTGCAATGCCTAATATTGGGTTTTTACTCTTCCCATAATAGCGTAGTGCCATCCTTTTGTTCCCAGCCAACCTCGTGGGTTCTGTTCCCAGAACCAGCACTCGCTTTCGAGCACTGCTGGACCTTATAACTCCCAGAAGTGCTTAGCGAAGCCGGTTGAGAGCTTCTTCACTGCCACTCCCAAATGCTCCGTTTCGCTGGGCCACAAGCCGTACCTGCGACAGAGCAGAGGGCTCAGGGCGAAACCCCAGGCTGCAGAGCAGCTCCTTTTGCAATCATGCCCTGTGATCCGCCCGAGCAGATCTGATCCTATCTTCGAAAAATGCCCAGCACTAGAGAAAAAAAATAGGAAAAAATAGGAGAACTCCTGACAGCTAAATACTGGAAGCACAATGGCACAAAAGGGTCTGAAGAAACTTGAAAACAAGCGCGGCCGTCAATGAACAGAAAAGGAAGAGCTCTGATGGCAGCGCAGCCCTGCTGTGAAAGGAGCCCTGAAAGAGGCCATATTTAGAAAAACAAGAACTGGATTAAGATTCCTGTTCCAGGTCTGAGAGGTTACCCGCTGTGAGCAGGAGCTGGCTGTCTCTACCAGTTCCACAAGCGTTTGAAAGAGGAAAAAGGTAAGAAGGTGGAAAGGGAAGTCAAAAGTTGAGACCAGCGGTGGTGCCTGCTGCTGCTATCTTTGCATCATTCAAAGCTATATATGTACCTGAGTACATGAATGCTCTTACAGAAGCTGAAAAAGCTGAGCTGCATGGAAGTTCATGGGTCGGAACACTACCAAGAGCATGGTACAGGGCCGTAACGCACAGAAACAAATCTTGCATATAGCTGCACAGAGAAATGGTTACCTCATTACTTCTGCAGAGCAGAAAAAGCAATTATACCACATCCTTTCCTATTTCAGATTCCTGGGGTACAGAATTCTGGCTTCTCTAAGTTGATGCACCCTTCAGGTGCCTGTGTGTCCTGAACACCCAATACTATAATTCAGGGAACCATTAAGCAGGTGGAGAGGGCTGCCCAAGTAAGCACTGGGACTTGTATTCACCGCTTACCATATTAATACAGCCATAAAATAATACTGTCCCTCTGCAACCTTGGGGACAGGAACAAGGCAAGGCTGTTTGGAGACAAGACCCACAGCATTATATCAGTTCATTCCTCACACTCCCCTTGCACTGTGCTCCAAGCAGGGACAATGGAAGCCGCCGGTCCGAACTCTCTGTTTCACAGCCACTGGTAACCTTAGAGGACATCTTCCTCAGATTGCCTTTCCAGGAGGCCCAGAGCAATCAGTTTATCCATATGGTCAGTATAATAACCCCAATTTTTGTGAATTCCACCCATACACTAGAACACACTACGGGCCTGATGCACACAAGCGCAGTTCTGGACCTCTCAAACTGTTGCTAACAAGCAGGAAGCGGAGAACGGAAATTCTGCTTGGATTTATAAGAAGGATGTAAGTGCAATAAACTCGGCTGAAAGAAATCAGTGATTGCCAGAGCCGTATGCAAACATTTGCTGCTTCAGTCCACTCAGTTTCTAATTCTGTTACTCCAAAGGCAGAGCTAGACGTCCGTCTGCCCAGCAGGGCCTGGAGCGGCTGTGCTGGGAGCGCAGGGCTACAGGCAGCAGCGCAGGCATGAAACAGGGGCCCACACGGCCAGAAAACAACACTGCTGAAGGAGTTTGGGCCAAGTTAAGGATGTCTCAGGACTGCATGGGAAGAGAGGCGAGAGAAAGGGAAAAAAAAAAAAGGAAAAAAAAATGAAAACAGACCAAACTGGTAGAGAAACAGAGCAAAAGACTTTGGCCTCAGCTGGACTACCTTGTGGGATCCGCCTTTCATGTTCCCTCTAGCCAGGAAACAGAGAAAAGATGGGGCGATACCTCCCAGTTCTCTGCAAATAGAAGTCCAGCACAAAAAAGTGCAGCACTAAAGGCATCTGGGAAATGGAAACAGAAGATAACCTTTTTCTTTTCTTTTTTCCCTTCAACAAGGCTGTCTCACAAACAGTTACATACCATGATTTAAAAAAAAAAGAGATCTCAAAATAACTCTGATGCCTTCAGGTGAGAAGTACAGATAATTCAAAAAGCACATACTAAAACTCTCGGAGACATACGAGAGCTGAGCTCGAGCTTTGCTTTGTCAGAAACAAAAGCAAAGGCTTAAGCCTTGCTTCCTCACAGCCCAGGTGGATCCGATCTTTGGGGCCATTCTCCAGACTACATGCATGGTCACCCTTCTGACCATGGAAGCCTTTATAGAACCATTCCCAATTACACAAGCCACGCTGTGCATGATGGAAAGCCACACAATGGTACAGCAGGCATGTAGGACATTTGATCCTGTTGCCAAGAAACGGTCAGTCCTACAGAATGGTTTGATTTTCCTGACTGGAGCATGCAAGTCTTTTGTACACACGGTAAATGCCACCTTGTTAAAAAGGAAGGGTAGAATTGTTTTTCATAACTGTGCATGCACCCACCTTGCAAAAGCAGCCTCTAATTTTCTGTACAGTTGAAGAGGTTTCGTTTGCTGAAATGCTGAAACCATCCACCTCTTGCTGTAAATACACCATTAGCATAGCATTTATAAAAAGCTCTTACAGTCACACTCAGGATTTCTAGTTGTTTATCCACACAGAGATTAGGCTAGGCAGAAGAGACAAGGAAGGATTAAAAGTTGCCCAGGCATCAAAGGGAATCTGAAACAAACACAACAGATAATAAGTTAAACATTACACACGTATTCTTCAATCAACAGAAATCAATTCCAGCTAAAGGAGCAAACATAACCTTGTTGTTTCCTGTTATAAATGAATTGATTTCATCTGGAGCATCTCAGTTGGCGGAGAGAGTAGCTGAAGCATATATGACAAAGCAAAATTTACTATGCTATCAGTAGAAGCAATATTCATGAATGAAAAAAAGATCACCTTTGGTATTCATTGTGGGTCTTGCTGAAGCATTGCTCAGCTCCTTTAAAGGCTTTGCTGAAGTGCTGAGTAATGTAGCACTGAGAGGAGCTATTTACCATGCAAAATTAATCAACTTTAATGAGCTTAAGTGCAAAAGGAGAAGAGTGGAATATGCAGAGCCCAGTCCAAGAGTAAGGGAGACGGCGTTATTAAGCAGAGGATGGTCAGATGCTGTATGAATATAACATGAGCATACAAACAGGATGTGTCTTGGTTACAACTACAACAGTGTGAGGGTGGAAAGCAACATCTGATCTATTTTGATCTCTGTATCTTGTTTTGCTCAACATGCGAAAGAAAAGTTGGAAACCGCACAGCTATTTATTGGATCATGGCGTGTGGTTTGGTGTTAATACCATCAGGACAACGTTAGCTAACACCTCGCCAGGATGAGCTCCTTGCTGACACATCTCAATCTTTGCTTCGTTAACCGATCTTGTGTTCTTTATCTATGAAACCAAAGTCCACCCTGGAGTCCCAATACAGCTGGTTTATCTGCTCCAGGAGCGCTGAGGCCTCAGGGATGTTATGGCATTCTTCTGCGCTGATGATTTGAAGTGCTGCTGTGCTTTCCACCACACTGTGCGTTCCTGGAGCTGCCCTGTACCCCAGTAGTCACCCCTACCCCTTCCTTCGGGAAGAAGGAGGTTCAGAGAAGGCCTTTGGTGATTGCCCTTCCCGAGGACAAAGAGCTGTGTCCTAACTCTTGCAAGGGTATGGTGTTTGTGGCGAACAGAAAGGCAGAAGAGGAACAATAAAAAGTTTTCTTTCAGCTTCATTTCCTACCTCCCCAGTAAGCTATGAGAGGACAGAGATTTTACTCATAAAGCATGTCTTCAAGCAGACAACTCACTTGGAAAAACGGAGTCTGCACCTCATTCACAAGAGATAAATGAACAGACCCTGTCGTCCCTAGACCAGGACAAATGGGTAGGTCTAAACTCGCATGAACGTTGGTGGTCACTCCTACCGTGATACTGCTGCTCTCATGCAGGATGAAGAGCTGTAAGTCCACTGAGGCTGGAAGGTGCCAGAAGAGACAAAGCACTGTGGGAAGAAAGAACGCTGGAGAGGTGAGCCTTGAACATTTGAGTCCAGATTCGCCCACCACCTATCCAAAGAAGCACAGCAGGACAAGTGTTCGTAACTTGAATGCTGAATGGCATTTAGAGAGAAAGTTATCCCCTTATGTCAGGAAAAAGACTGAGCTGCTGGAGGGACAGCAAAACTAACAGGCACTAGTTTGCAGTGTGGTGAAATACACATTGGGAAAGGATATTCTACAAGGAAGGACTGGAAGGCGATGCTCCTCCGCTGTTCTTCCTCCATAGGTGCACAGACGCACATGTAATATCCTGGACACCAACTCCTCCACCTGAGGGCTAAAGAAACATGCGGCTCATTTCTCCTTTATTCTTAATTTGCTTACGTGACTTCTTCCTTTATCCTTGATTGCCTTTGCCACCTGTGGTTCTGCAACTCTATCTCAACAGTTTCTCTTGATCTGCTCTAGATTGCTTCCAAACCAAAGTACATTTTTATATAAACCTTGATTTATTTGTTCCAAAGTATCTTTCCAATGTATTGTGATAGCTTTTGGATCCATTAGGGATTCAATACAGTGTCCTTTTTCTTTTCATATTATTTTAGTGCTTTTGAACACCAGTAGAATATTAAACAAGAAAAATACATAACTTTTGATGCCAAGAAAGAGGCTTGCAGGTGGGATTTTTTGTGTACAGAAAGCAGCTGCTGCAGCTACTGGTGAAGAGTTTCTTGAGCAGACTGTTTGATGGTTTTAAGCGCAGAATATTCTGTATCTCTACATTAAAAGAACTGTTGCAATTAAAAATGAGTACTTGCATTAGCATCACACTATCACATTTTAAATTATTTATTTTTAACTGAAAGGAAGCAATCACCACTTTCAACAAAGGGTAGTCATTAAGTGATTAAGATTCCTGCCCTAATCCCCATTAACCTCAGAGATCCCTTCAACATTACACATAAATGCATTTCCTATCCATTGTAAGCACTGCTGTGGATTACATGAAATACTTCTATTCCATCTAAGGAAAGGAGTGCTTGTGATTTAGTGTATTTGCTCTTTACATGAACCATTCTGCAGCTCTGGCAGCTCTGACGGCTGCCCTAAGTGAAGGCATGTGACACCTTGACACCCATTTTACACTCCCAGATTATTAGGAGCCAGAACAGTGCCATTTCTAGATATACATGCGTGCCCCAGTTTGCTGAGTGAAAGTAATTTACAGGCTCTTGAATGTTGTGAGTATTAGCCACAGTCATTACAAAAGGTTCTTCTATGTAATAGCAAGTAAAATGCACAGCATATGGGCTGGCCAGTTGCTCCTAGAGACGACTTCTGTAATGGTTATTTACAACTTAGCCTCTCTGCATGAAGATAAGAGGCTTAAACAACACCCCTGGTAGAACACACATGATGTGGTACCAGGAAAATATTTTTTAAAAATAAAAAAAAAAAAAAATTGGCTTACGATATTCTATTCCTTGCTTTCTCATTTCTGCAAGGGTCTGTATCATATGAATCAGAGTTCAGTTACAGAGTTTCAAATGGGGAAAAATGATATGTTAGTGAGCCAGGGCTGTTTTCTTATTTTTAGTAAATGAAACAAACAATTCTCAACCTGAATTGCCCTTGTTACAATACTCATCTCTGGTCAGAGAATCTGACACAATGAACAACACAGAAAAGCTTTTTGAACTACCTCTTCAGTCTTGTTCATATCTGGTGCGACTGCAGAGTTAAAAACATTTAACTAAGCCAGGTTTTGTCCCATTTCCCTTGCTCCCTTACGACAACTAAATGTACTGCTCCTCCCACACGAATATCTGAGTGACTTGAAAGCTGCCCCATTAGGCCATGTTCAATAACAGCAGCTTAAAATCCACTAAAGTCTCTGTATCTACCATTTCCCACTAGCTGGCCCTGCGTGGCTTTCTGCTCTAAGCAGCAACTTACCGAGGGTGCCGGAGTCACTCTTCAGAGGCTGACAGATGCTCTTAGCACTCTTCATAAGCTGGGCACAGGGACAGAGGGGAGAGGAGGATTTTTCTGCTTTTCCAGCCCTGCTTCTCACAACCTGGGTCTGCAGCAGATTCCCCTCCGCTGCAGGTCCTCTGTCCTGAGCAGTCGGTCAAACACAGCTCCAGCCAGCCGCAGGGACCTCGCGCTGCCAGCCCAGGCGTAGCCTCTTGAGAGGGCGAATGAAGGCTTTTCCCGATTTCTTTGTCTTAAACATAGCACTTACTTTTTATTTAGAGTTTAAACTTACAAGGTGCTGAGCTTCTTAGATGAGCAAATCATAACGCATTGGTCCATGCACGGATCGTTGCGAGCAGGCACTATATACCAAGTACCTCTACGTTCAGAATAATAAAGTTTAACATGATGCGTTTTTCCTTAGGCAGAATCCTCACCCCCTGCCTACTTTCTGCACCTCTCCCCTGATGACACCTTTTCTGACATTCTTGCAAAAGTCTGGCACAAATGATTTCCCTTTCATTAACATAGGATTGCAACAGAAAATCTTCAGTGAACTGAAGCTGAATTCCAACTTCCCAGTCACCGGCTTGTACACAAGATAAGTGTATTTTGAAATCCATCTTCCAGTTAGCAGTGATGCTGCAATTACAAAAATAGGCAGAGGGGCCTCACCACTGTCTGCTCTTGAGCAGCATGTTCTCAATGTTATTCTCTTGCTGAAACCACTCCCAAGCTAGAATTGAGCTGCACACAGAAATCCCTGGTTTTGGCAGATGTTGGTTGAGCAGGTTTGTATTTCATTTCTCGGTTGCATGTATAATTAATTTCACCTGCCAATTTCATCATTACCTCCACATGGATCCAAACATATGCTCTGTTATACTCAGGTCTAGCCTTTCTGTAACCCACAGGCCAGCTTTTTAAGCTTAGATGTCTGAAGTTTGTCCCAGATCTGTATTTAGGGTCTCATAAAGCTCCTACAAGCTTCAGATTAAATAGGTTCACTCCTAAACAGCAAAATTAGCTGAAGTCACCTTTTAGGTCCTATTTTGTTCTTGTATCGAAAGTATGAAATTTATCTTTAACAGACTATCAGAACTGATTCACAATAAAAACAGTAATTTACAGAGCTTCATTCAATCTCCCTCCTGGTTCAGCTGGCTTGGTTTGCACACTACGAGCCTTGGACCTTACTCCTTGCCTACCTCTATTTGCTACTATAGCTGCAGTGCCTTTCTCAGTGTAGGCAATGAGTGCAAGAGTGCTTTACTCTGCTACAGATCTTCACTAAATCCTGTGAAGATCTTCCTACAAATTGCTTCTTAAGAGCATTTTGCAACAAAACTCTCACAGGATGTAGTGTTTGCGGCAGCACAGAAATTGAAAATCATACTGTATGTTATGTCTGCTTTTTAAATGTCAGCATGTTGAAAGGATTTTGTCACCTCTAACAGTGCTTTAAGACTGCATGCAACGTTTTGGTGCTAAAAGTTGTTTTCCTAGAAAAGTCTCTACCACTAGGTATTTAGTCTAGCTTGCATCAAACGATACTCCCTATAGATGATAAAACCTTTGAAGACAACTAAGTCACCTCAAATATTTGCCAAAAGCAGTTACACCTCTGATGACTCACTAAGGCATGGTAGAAAAAAAATCCTCTCATTCTGGGGGAAACTATCGTGGCTACCTAAGCCACAATTTTTTATTCTTTGGCTTAAAAGTGTACTTTTCCCTTTTAAAAAAAACCAAACAGCTTAGTTCACAGGAAGAACATACCAGGGACTACTTCAAAAAAAGACTGTCCTCCACTACACAGGAAAATGCTCTCTGCCCAGCAGAGATAGGCCAATTCTTTCCATTTACAAAGATGTCATCTACTTATTATTTCTCCATAAAATTATGTTTTGACTTCAGCTCCAAAAGTATGAAAAGGATTTGCAACTACCATTTATAAGTCAAAACCACTGAAGCATCAAATCATATCAGACTCATAAAAGGAGAAGACTTTTGTAAGATCAAAAGCTATGCAAATGCTGCTTTGCAGCTCAGGTATATCACATCAGGAAGACCACAAGAGTACAGTCTTCAAATTATAATAAAAAAAGGTTAAGTGTATGTACCATTTTCTGTTCTTATTACAATCATGCATATTCATTAAAGATTCTTCTTTTTTTCAGCTGTCTACAGCAGCAGTACAAGAAATCAGAACTATTTTGCCTAACAACATTTGTTAAACATGAAGGCGCTGGACTGATTTAACCTTTTCAATATCCTATAATTTTGACTAGCTGGCATCGTGCCCCTTCCTCGCAGCCCAGAAGCTGAAGCCACAAGTGTTAAGAAATCAATTGAGCTGTGGAAGAGCTTTGAAAAGGTCACTACAGTGCGTTCAGCTCCTGCCTTTCACAGCTTGCACGGGGGCTTGAAACCACCTTCCTGTGCCAAAGACACTAAGCACAAATCCAGAAGAATGGGTATGCCTGCGCTGCGGTTTGGAGGCAGACAAAAACTTATTCTGCCCACGCTCCGAGGTGGTTGGGTAGGAGCCAGCTATGATCTGGAAGTTGTATAGATATATTTGCATAACAGTATGGCCCTGTGTTTGAACTAACATGTTCCTCTGAGGCACATATGCAATGCACAGCAGTGAAACATTTCACTGCACTCTCCATCTACCTGAAATATGAGTCTCAGCCAGTGTAACCTTCGGAAATGTCAACCCCACGAAATGCCTTGAGAAGGAGAGGCTGGAAGTATAAAGAGAATCTTTCTGTCACCCTCCTCTCCTTCACAGACAGGTTTTCAGATACTTAATTAATAATACAGACTCTTCAGCAAGGCATTGGATAATTCCAGCCAGCCCTGGACCAGTTCACAGAATGTCAAAGCTTCTCTTTGGTTTGATTTTCCATCTCGGCACAGGAGAGTATTTCAAAGCAGGGAATAGACATTTCAGCACTGACTTCATGTAATAACCAAGTATGGGGAGCAGAGAGAAAGACTGCCCGGGAGGAAAACTGCAACATTTCCAGAAAATAACAATTCCAGTTAGGATATTTGCAAGGATAATGTTGCCATTTTCTGAACACTGATATCAGAAAGCACATTCAGGTGCTTTCTGTTTACAGTATGCCAGATTTCAGTGCTTTTTCATAGGTTTAACCAAACTAAAGAATGGTCACTTCTGAGCTTTCTATTTACATCAGAGCAGAAAAAAACTCTCTAGTCTTGTACACAGGCTGGTTAGAACACAGGACACATGGGACAGAGAATCACAAACCCATAGGTGGAATTTTAAACAGAAGGTTGCACCTTATTATCTTTTAACTGTAATAGCAAGCCTTCTACATCTCAAAGAACCTGGCACTCATTGAGCCGAACGCAGCATTAAAGCAGCCTCACGCCAAGCAGCAACTTTGGAGATTGTCCTTTTCATCCTCCTCTGTCAGATTCTGTTTGCCTCTGATTCTCTCATCTTCTTCCTGCAGGGAGAAATGCGGTGCACATGAAGGTAGCTGGAGCAGATGCTGTAAGATCTCTTCTCCATCCAAGCTAACAGAATCAGTGGTTGTTTCAAGGTTTCATTTTCACCTGTGGGAGTTGTTTCCTTTGAACTTCTCACTTGGTCTGGACAAGTTTAATCAGAAAAGCAAACTCTACTTTAAGTGTGAAGATTTAAAATTTTTATTTGTGCTTTTTATTAACTAACGCTAACATTCTGGCAGAGCAAGTAGAAAAATCCACTAAATACCTTATCCTGAAAGGAAAAAAAAAAATTCCTTCTGAATTCCAAATTCTAGTGATAACGTTTGATTAAACAGTGTCATCAGAAATTCTTGGAAATACAGTTCAAACACCGTTTGGGGGCAGGAAGGGCAAAATAGATGCAGAGAAGGTTTCTTATTGGGGAGGCTGGTTTCATTCACACACAATCAACCCTCTCTCTTTCCTGCCTTATACCTCAGCCAAAGGCAGCAGATAGCGCTGGTGAAATCTCTTGTTTATCACCATCACCAGAAGCAGGATTGATATTGGTCGCTATCAGATATTCTGAGGAAATAGGGAAAGGAGGAAATATCCCAAGCAGCACAGCTTGCCTCTCCCCTTAGGATCCTGTGGGTCCATCAACCTCAAATAACCTCAGCAAACTTACCCCATTTTTTGAGACAAGGGCTACGTTGTCCTACAGTTTGTTACAGCGGGAGCAGCCTGTGGAGGCAGAGTGCCAGCAAATCCCATGCAAGTTTATTCGGCAGTGTTACAAAATCCTGAACAAAACCCCCCAATTTGCACTGAATTACCAAACTTCCTAAAAGCACGAGAGAAATTATATCCTATTGCACATGACTGGTGATTAGCTGAAATCAGTTCTGTAACATATTTAAGCCAAATTAATAATGAGAAGCAAGCAGAGTGGACTGGGATACACCACTGTTTCCAGGTCTGAGACACAGCCAGGTTTTCATATTCCACTGGCCAAACCGCGAGTGTAGAAGTTGAAGAAGACAAAGAGATATTTTCAACTCTTCAGCAAAGATAGCAACATAATGTAATAGAAAAAAGCTGAAACAAGATAGGCAGCAATATAACTTCTACTCGGTCAGTATGATTTCTGGCTTGAAATCTGGGGTAAGTTCAGGTCCAACACCGGACTAAAACTTTCTCTAATGCTGATAATGATCAAGGTCATCTTGACATAAACTCGATACTGGTTTGCCTTATAGCATAAAGTTAAATAACATTATAAAGCAAACACGTGAGGAGTACTGGTGTACTCACCACAAGACCTTGCCCTCATCAGAGGTGAGTTGATGATTTTTCTTCCTTTTTTAAGTGGCTCAAGCACATAATTGCATTTATTTCAAAGAACCTGTGTGCCTTATTTGCTCTTTTGGTTCTGGAGCCCTCCTTCTTAATGGCAACAGGTACTTTGACCTTCCAGATTTTCTGCACCCTAAGATACAAGTTAATAGCAAAGTACCCGGCACCTCTTCTACTGCTCTGCCTTTTTCTTTGCTTTTCATCCTCTGTAATTTCCGACAATGTGACACAGCTTAAGGTGTTTAGGAATAAAGTGCTCCCTATGGCGTAAGAAATTATGCAAAATATGAGCATGACATGAAACTTCTCCCAGGTGCTGTACTGCACATTGTCTGCACACTTGAGCAAGGAAGTCCATCAAGTTGCTTATTAGGATAGGAAAAGTTCTGTCTTAACAGAGACCCCTTTCATTTCCATCCTTCTCTCTACTTTCACTGTATAACTTCACATAACTTACCTAATCATTACTTCTTGGAATGGGAAATGAAACAACCTCTTTTAACATATGGAGGTGGGTATTTTCCTTTCCTTTTCATAAGACTTTCCACTAAGCCAAGAAATCTTGAACATTCATAATTAAATGTTATTTTACTTTTAAATCAGATATTAATGATATATATGATTCATGCTCTGCAAATTGCATATTCCCGGGGGAGGGACTTCTGTTAAAAGGCACAATAAAGTGAATATCTGGATAGAAGATCTGTCTAATAGATGGAACAAGAAACAGATAGACAGCCTGAGGATCTTTTCAGGTAGAGATGAAAGTCACAAGTGTGCATGTGAATTAAAAAGAACAGAGCCGTTTATCTCTGTCTCTTTACACCTGGGCTGAATGCTAAGAACCATCTGTCAAAACTGTATGTGAGACAATAAAGAGTGTTTTGTTTATCTGTGAATAAATTAAGAGCCTCGGACAGGATTTCAGCAGAAGCACAGTAAGTTAACTTGATCCTCTCACAATCCACTCTGGCAGTTGTCCTTTCTGAGGAACCTCAAGAGGGCACTTGATGGATTTGCTCAGAGGTGGAGGGGGAAAATATTCAAGACCCTTCATAATCAGCTCTTCCCTTTCAGGATTGTTTTTCCGATTGTCACTGTTCTCCTTTCAGAGCAGACAGATGTTATGTTTCTTAAGCAAGAACAGGCTAACCAGAGCTACTAGAAACTTCTCAGGACTGTCCCACTAAGGGATGAGTGATTCTGGGAAGCAAAGAAGCTGCCAGATTTGAAGCATCTGAACATCACTGTGGCCATCACTGATGGAAAGAGTGTTTCTACATGTAAAGTCAAGGGATCTCTTACTGGAAAGATCCAAACGTGTGGGAATCCTTCAACAGACCAGTCAGGCCTCCAAAGAGGATAAATTAAATACCATTCCTGATGGTCAGAAACACAGGAACTGTAACTTAGTTGTTACCTGTGCTTTGAATGATGTATGAATTTGGACAAGTTTTTTAACTTTCAACTTTCTGTTAAAGCAAGTAAGAAAAATACTATTTCTATTTTCTAGAATATATTCTACTCAACTGTTATATTCATCTGATATATCCCGTAGTATATATGCTAGGGATTTTTTCAGAGTGATCCAAAATGGCAATGAACTTTAAAATAATCCTGAAATCTATAAATAAGCAATTCCTGTGTACCAAAATAAAACTTTCCAAACCTGCAGAATGGACTCAGGACCAATAGAAGACCAGTAAACTTTGTAATAGGAGAGACTTGGGTGGGAAGAGAGGGGGAAATTGCCCGGAGAAAGAGCTGGACAGGAAGAAATGCTTAATAGAATGTTTGATGCTCACCCTCATGGAAGCATGACCTTATAATTACAGGACTCTGAGAAGGTCTCAAATGAGCCAAGTTCCACTTCTTCCACAGACTTCTGGCACAGCCTTGGCTAATTAACCAAATCCCTTTGTACCACAGAACAGGCAGGCATAAAGTAGCCCTCCCCGCTGCCTAGTCATGTCTAGTTAGATGGTTAAAATGAGTTGTTTCTTATGAGGTACGAGTTGTTCCCTTTTATGCTTTTGTGCAGGACACTTACCACGGCTGGAATGAAGGCTTTAACATCTACAAGTAAGAAACAAAGTGGGGAAGGAATTTATTGCTTCTCGTTATTATTCAAGTCTCTTGCTGGAATGAGCGTAGGAGCTTTTCTTCTAAGGGCAGATTTTGCAGAATGACACCAAATTCTCAGAAGGAACGACCTTGCCATCTCAGCAATGCAAATGAAAAGCAGAGGATTTGCACATGAAGTGGTAGTAGCAGCATACTGCTGGACCCTCCCTGGAGAAGTGGCAAGGAGAGAGAGTATCCTGGCACCCCTGATCTGTTATCTGCTGGGTGATTTTGAGTATTTTTAGCAATCCCCTTGCGGGGAGGCAGAGGATAAAATGTTGCCTGGCAGGTTATGGTAGGGATTTCAGTATACAGCATTAGCACAAGGTAAGAAGCACGGGTATTGAACACACAGAGAGTCTAAAGTTCCCTGCCTTATAATGCTCAGTGGTGAAATTTCCCCAGTGTAAGCTGTAAATAGAGTAAACCTGATGCTCTTAACACTACCTTAAATGTTTTTTTCAGACTGACTTAATTAGGCTGACCCTGCCTGGGGTCCTCACACTATCCCAGAATTAGTAGTAGTAGTAGTAGGCTCTGTTTGTGTGATCCACGCACAAATCTAGTAGGGTAGTTTGAGCTGCCATTCTGCTTTTCCTGTTTACAAAATATGTGCCTTTTGTAGCCTCTGGGTACATGTAATGGCTTCTCTTCTGTTCTCTACTCAGCAGAAGAAAAATAATAAGAGCATAAAACTGTGCATGTGTACCTATTTATGTGTCTTGACAGTATTAACTCATGCAATGTGGAAGAGCACCCTGTACTAGAGGAAGTACTTGGTGGTGCTCTGTTGTCTATGGTCAATCTATACAGATCATGATATTGGTAGTCTACCACAGGCACATTTTTCTTTGGTCCTCTAGGTGTTGTAAACAGATAAATAGCCAATTTGTTATTTATTCTTTTACTGATCATGTCTTTTGCCTTCTTACCACAAGATTCAAGTCCATGGAATTCACTTTAATGTTCCAGGTATAAACAACTTCATCTGAGGAACCTTAGAAAGACTGTCCTGCAAAAGAAAAAGTTTCAATTTCTGAATTTGAAATGCAAATTCAACCCTATTGATTTCCCCCAACATTGAGGGCTTGCCATTGATTACATGGAATTATGTCAGCCTGGAGACTGGAACAGAGAAATTCCGTCCTGGAGTAGACACCAGCAGTCTCGCCACATATCACATTTCAAAACCCCCTGCTATTTCTGTCTGTCTGTCGGGGTAGATGGATAGTTTCAAAAGCTGAATGGAGGAGATTCCACACTCCTGTGTCTGGAGTATGGGCCAGGATTCTAAAGTGATTAACTATACACAAAAAGAATGTGTGTTACACTTTTCAAAGAAGGTTAATTTGTTTTCTGTTTACTTTTTTCCTACTACTGATTCTCTTTCACGTGTCTTCATGGCAGGGGTAAGACCCATGGTCAGAGAACAGCATACAGACTTAGGAAGGGGTGCTAAAGTAGCTGTAGGTCACCTTCACCTGTGTGCCTTTTCAGTCCTGGACTGGCCCAGGAGATAAGAGGCCCCTGGTGTTGTTTAGAAAACCCCATATAAATTGCAACAGCCAGCCTCTAGCTTTAGAGTTACAGAGTTCCCTCACAGTAACGTACTGCATCATAGCTCCTAATATCTTACAGCTTCTTTGTCAACAAAAATCTCAGCTGCAGTGTTCAAGATTTGTTCAGCTTTCAGGAGTCATTCTGGCCACAGTGGTTGTCACAAGGAGGCTGAAGCAGGGCATTCGTATGTGGGCAAGGTGTTGCCAAGCTTTCACTAGAGGTAAGTCATTATATACACAATAGAGGTAAGCGCGTGCCTTGCTCCAAAGGGATTCGAAGCAATCAGATTGTTTCAGAGGAGATCCTGGCCCATAATAGATAAGATTAAGTAGGTGATGGATTGTAAAAGAGAGAATAAATTGTCCAAGTTGTTTCTTTTTAAACTTTCCAAATATTTCTGAAGTGGCTTTTTCAACATGGGGCAAATACAGGAGCAGTATATATATAGCAGGGTAATGGTCTAGCACTCTCTTTTCACTGGTGCGACTTCATTCAAGGCTGCTCCAGCTGCAGGTAACGTGTTGACAAAATATTCATAGCAGATCATGGGCTCTTCCCTGTTCTACATGTATTCACACCTGCCTAGGTAAAGAACAGCACTGATAATCACAAACATCCCAAGCCTTTCTCATCTAAGGAAAACAATCCCCCCAGGGATCAAATACTATAGGAGATTAAATATTCAGATATCAGCAGCACAGAGGGAATATAAATAAAGAAAGAATCACTTTCAATTTTAGAAGAAACATTTTTTTTAAGGAGATATACCCAAGATTAAATTTGTTTACTCTGAAGTTACTTTAGAATTTGATTGTATATCTCTGCAAGGAAAAATGTTAGAAGAGACTCATTCTGACATAGATCGGTAGTCCAAACATCCATTCTATTCCCAACTTATCCATCAAATTATTCATTTAAAATCCTCAGACTCCATCAAATCCAATCTTTTTAGGCACTAAGCACTACCTGAAGAATTATTTCAAGTAATTAAAATTGATGAAAGGTTTTCATCAAGCGGCATTGCAAGCTTAGTCTTTTGGTGAGTTTGCAATGTAGCTAATACATGCAGCTAAATCCTGAATCAGCTTTGCCTTCCTCCTTTTACTGTACCCATTATAGTGTCTTAATTCAGCTGACTTTTGGCTTTTCTCCCTTATTTGAAGATCTTGTGGACTTAATAAAGAGTTAGACACCTGACATGTTCTTCTATAAAATGTTTCAAGAAGGTTATAGGAAGGCTTTTTATTTTTGAGAAGTGCTTTATTTTCTTAATTTCCTTAGAACCCCATTGGTTCCATCTCAGTTATGCTCTACAAGACTTAATCACAAACATGCTCTTGTCAGAATGCTCCCTCATTTATCCCCTTCTGTCAGGCTGATGCAGATTCCAGTTAGACTGATAGATGTACAGGAGACAAAGAATTAGGATGACTGAAGGGACTATGAAGGTTAAATCTAGATTTCAAAAGCCAACAGTTTTTCTAAGTAGGTTTGTTCGTTCTTCCAGTCCCGAGAACCTTTACACATAACTATTACAAAAAAAGAAATAATTTTAATGTACAGAATCTACTACAGTATTCATTTTGGGACATTAAAAATTAGGTTAAAATCCTTTTAAACATTGTTTTCTACTCATTTTTTAGATGAAATGTGCAGTTGAAAAACGCGTGCAGATGAAAACGGGGTGGGGGGTGTTATCTGAGTTGGACATATGCCATTTTCATCTAGTGTTCCAAGAGAGATTGTATAAGACAGTAATGAATGCATATTTAATTTCAGATTTTGCTGTTATTTTAGCAGGGCAAGATATTGTTCACACCACTGAAGCTTCAACATGCACAGCATGAACACAACCATTACAGCTGACAGGCATCTTCCTATGTCAGCCTTCTTCCCACACAGCTCTCCATCCCTGCCTGCACAGCTGTTTAATTCTGTGCAAAAGAAAACACTTAGATCCAAAACAACTCTAGGTTTCCAAAAGCTGCTAAAAGTCATAAACTCTGATAACTCTAACATATAGTTGGAGCAGTGTGAGGGTGAATAAGGTTAAGCCGGTTCAGCTGATAAGCTCAGTAGAAGGGCTTGCAAGATCAGCTTAATACAATTCAACAAGTTACCTTATACCAAGGAAGGAATGTAAACAGGAGGTATACTTCAAACCCATAATCCATCCAGCCGTCAATATTCCCAGAAGATGAAGCTGCTCTTGCAAATATCCAAGAAGATGTTCTTGCTAACGGCCCTTTGAATATGAACAACTGTTTGGTCCAGCATTTTTTTTTTCTTTGTATTCATGGAGTTTTGTTTCTATTACTGTTCCTCCAGATCCTTTTCGCATGCAGAAAAAAAGTATATTTGAATATGCAACAGAGGATTCTGCATGTACTTTTTTTTTTTCCCCCACTATTGAGATGTCAGAGGTTTTAAAAGATACTTCCATGCAGGAAAGAAAAAGAAGTAGTACCAGCAAGGTGACCAGTCACATCACAGGCAATTCAGACAATTTGTAAAGAATCCATAACATGAAATGGGTTTGCTGTCTGGCAAATCCTTGCGAGTAATGATTGTTTCCATAAAATTCTGGATATGTTTATGAGCAGAAAAAAAAGGGCTACATTCAGTCAGATAATTCACAGCAGTACTTCAACAGAGATAATAGAAAGTGTCATTACCCTTGAAAGAAACTACAATAGATGTGGTACTTTCTTGATGACATAAACTGCTACTGCATTGTTCACAAACTCCAGCAACATTACAATTTTAACAGATCAAAAAGTTAAACAGATCTATCATAAATATCTTCTGTGTTCAGAGGTAGGTCAGAAGTGCATAGAAAAGCAAAGCAAGCCAATCCAATTTTACAAGATTAACAAATCTCCGTTAATAACAGAAAATGTACATAGATAAATTGCAAAAAATGCACCAAATCCTAATTAGTAAGACCCTAAGACCCCTTTTTTTCTGCAGTTAAAAAAAAAAGTTAAATAAAATTTTGGAGTACTGTTTCACCCAGTAAATTCTTCATTTTCACTTCCCTATTTTTTTGTTTGTGGTTTTTTGGTTGGTTTTTTTTGCCTTGGTTAGAAGCAGACACCTTAGACAATACACCTAAGAAAAGCTTTTGATTCTTCTGTATTTATTTAAATCAATTAAAATTGCCTCATCACTTGATATTGTGGCTAGTGCCTTTTTATTAATACCTTATTCTTTTCACACACTCTTCTTCAAAGATACATGTGCAAGTAAAAATGTGCTGTGATCACAAACAACTGACACTTTCTGGATTAAGTATTGCCACAACAAACAGCAAAAAAAAATGAAGTTTAGGATCTTCTCTATCCAGAAGAATAAACAAATTTAGGCATCAAACTTTGAATAAAATGTAAGAGAGAAAGTAATTTTCCCCCCATAACAACATATAGTAAAGTCTCTGTTGATTTTATAAGTAGAGTTCTCCCATTGTTCTGAATAAGATGTTCTATCATTTGTGCACGATAGTAGCAATTCAGGAGATCTATTAGATAAAGAACCATAGAATCACAGAATCACAGAATGGTTTGGGTTGGAAGGGACCTTGAAGATCACTTACTTCCAACCCCCTGCCATGGGCAGGGACACCTTCCACCAGCCCAGGTCGCTCCAAGCCCCATCCAACCTGGCCTTGGGCACTGCCAGGGATGGGGCAGCCACAGCCTCTCTGGGCAGCCTGGGCCAGGGCCTCACCGCCCTCACAGGGAAGAGCTTCCTTCCATCTAACCTAAACGCACCCTCTTTCAGTTCAAAGCCATTACCCCTTGTCCCATCGCTACAGGCCCTTGTCAAAAGTCCCTCCCCAGCTTTCCTGCAGCCCCCCTTTAGGTACCGGCAGGCTGCTCTGAGGTCTCCCCGGAGCCTTCTCTTCTCCATCTCTGTGGATGTACAACTGAGGGAAAGTGAAGGAAATGGAAAATAAGTGTCTTTCCCCAGGGCCTAGAGATATTAAAACCAAAGTATTTTCAGCATGTGTGACAAAAGCAAGTCACAAAGAAATAACTAGGCACAGTATTTGCATCAGAGTACTTATTTATTGCCTGAACTGCATTCCTCCCCCTCCCCCCCATCAAATTACTTACAAACAGATGTTATATTTTACTTGTGTTTCTCAGAATTAGTTGCAAGGTGGCTTATGGAAGGAAGTTCAACCTCTGGTCTGCCTGCAGCGATTCACCACCACTGTTTACCTGAGGACTGGTCTTGCTATATGTGAGCCATACTTTATGAGTTAAGAGAACAGTGATTATGAAGAGCAGACAGGAGACAATAAAAAGGTGAGGAGGTGAACATAACACATGAGTTAGAGGAAAACCTATTACTCAATTCCGAAATGGTGTAATAAACCAACCTCTCATGGATTGAGGTAATAAGTGGAGGTGGTAAGAGCACACACAATGCAAAAGAAGCAGAAGAGTGAAGTGTGTGATAAGATAGGTGTAGAAAGAAAGACTAATTATGAGTGATTTCAGATTCTTATGATTTTTGTTGCCTTTGTAACAACAGGTAATGAATGAGATGCAGATAAGGGATTTAGCTAACAAATGTTTTTTTGCGTAGCTACTATGCTGGCAATTCAACCTACCTGCAATTCAAGACCAAGTCTGATCTAGATTCGTGATCAGAATATTTTAAATACAATTAAATAACTCACAGATCCTGATGTAATTACTGTTGATATCTCCTGATACTAAAGGATGTGTACAAGACCAAGACGCATGGCTCAATATAGACCTTAACTCTCTAGCGGAGAAACAAGATATCGAAACAATTGAGTAATTTTGGAATTAATTATTTATTGTGAATGCACACAGTCAAATTTTTTCTTGGGATAAAGCCACTGCTGTCAGTGTAATTACATTGGGAGCAAATGTAACCCCACCCCCTCAGCCTTCTGTAAGTGAACAGTTTCTAATAAAGTTGTAACAGATCAATCATGAAAAGGTCTTGGCAGAAAAATCGGTAGGTAGGTAATAAAAAAGATAAAGGACACCGGAATGAATAGAGTGACATGCTGTGGGATATTAGCTTTATGAAGACAACTTTGTCCAATAAGAAAAGTTAGGTAGTGCCATGAGACAGGAACAAGTGGAGGACTCCTACCACTGCCAAGAATGCTTCGTGCTGTTTCTGAGCACAAATTGTTGTGGGGGGAATGGCAAATGCTTTCAGTGAGAGATGCTCTTTTAGCATTAGAGTTGCTTAAACCAAATTAAATGGACATGTCGATTATGCAAAATTTAAGGATTATCCATCCGTCAAAAAGGTGATGGTTGGAGTTGCATTTAAAGTGCTGAGCTGGGGCCCACATAATGTGTTTCCAGTTTGGAGCTACAGCATAGGCCAGTCTGTGCTCCCCACAGCAGACCCGACTTGCCTTACACCCGCCGTTGCACCATGAGCAGTGCTGCGCTGTGATTTGAATATGCTGAGTGCCATGGAAATGCTAAATAAAGTCAAGATCAGTTTAATTGTATGAACTACTAGGTTTGCTTTGAAAGCACTTATTCTGCACGAATTCGTGTGCGCTCTTTGCTGGCTGTGGAAGAGCATGTTGTCCTCGTGATGCCACACGCTCTAGTTTTGTTCTAGCCGGACTGTGTGTGTGGGCAGAGGGGAATACATGCTATTTTCCTGGAGGACAGCTGAGCAAATTTTTCTTACAGCAGGACTCCCTTGGTTTGTTTGCAGCTGTGCTTGCCTGCAACTCACCACATTTATTGTCCCCTACATCTCTGCTCTCCTCTAGCTCTTTCTTTTTCTTCCTGCGGCTTCCCTTTCCCTCTCACCACTGCTACCATTGCTGTCCTCTTGCAGTGCCTTCCTTTGCTTTGTGCCCGCCTGGTTTCCTTCTCTTGCATTCTCCAGAAGTTCCCCCACTCTTAATCAAAACCAAGAGGTCAGTCCCCTCCATCGTCTCCTGTCTGCTACTTTGTGCGTTTGAGAGCTGAACTCTGTTGTTTGGAAGGTTACATGATTGCTTTTACACCTCTTTCCTTAATTTTCATATTGTATTGGACCACGGCAGGGGATTTTGGGCTTACTCCCTCCCAAATTTCACTCTGAAGTACTCCTTTGCTTCCTCTGAGCAGCACTGCTTATGATTTTGCCTCATTACTCCCTTCTCCCCTGTGGTAGCAACAGTTCACCCAGCTCCTCCTAACCAGTTTTCTGTCCTAAGTTCGGTTTTGACCTCTCTCTCTCCACGCTGTACTGACTATTGTCATAACGAACCTCCAGACACTGGTAAAGCTGGGTTTCTGATGAAACTCCTGTCTCACTGCATTTGCCTTCCGAGTTTGGTTCAAAGCTGTTTCTAAGTCATCAGGAAGGATGCATAATACATATGAAGATTTATTGGACTTTTTTCTGGAGAGTAACTGCAGGATGAAGCCTTAAGAAAATCAGTAGAGAACAGTATCCTAAAAACCCTGCATATGGAAAGTGGAAAAACTGGTCAGTGATACTTCTGTTGTTTTGGACATAATCCTAAGTGTTCAGTTGTGGTTTGGTTTTGTTTGTTTGGGTTTTTTTTTTTTATTTATTTAATTTTGTACTGTTGGTTCTCTCTTGCCAAGGTGTCCAGACTTATTACTGTAATCTGAAATATAGCCAGGCTACTGTAATAGTGGTACTTTTTCCTTCAAACAATGCATTCTGACAGAGTACACTCTGCCCACTGTGCTGCTGTTGTTTGATAATTTGAAAATGGTCTTTCTGAAATTATTATGAGGGGATGTGGGAAATTACGGGAGGACCATAGCTTCATTCTTAAGGGAATCAACTTGCTTTTAGGAAAGATGGGTGTGCCACCTAATAATAAAAGTCATCTTTAGGAACCACAGATATGGGAAAAAAATCCTTCTTTCTTTTAAACACCCAAGACTCAACTTTTTAAAAAGTATTTTCCTCCCCAAAACCTTTGCTTCTCCCTAAATTCCTAATTCAGTAAAATGGATGAGATACCCACATACGTGCAACACGGGTCATTACTAATACATAGGAAAAATAAATGGAAACTTAAAAGCTAAATTCTGATCTTCTTTACATTCATGTAAATTGAGAATAGCCCTATTGATTCAAACTCAGTGGTTCTGTATTGCATTGGAATAAATGAGTTATATTTGAATCTTTTTTTGCAAAAGAGAAAAGGGAGATACCCAGGACAACTTCCAGTTGTCCAATTGTTTGGGATTTTGGGTTGTTTGTTTTTTTTTTAATAGGAGTTTTCTTCTCTCCATAGCCCATTTTTACTGCTGCTGCTGCTCTTTCAGTGTAGTCTTAATGATGAGTTTGTAACATTTACATTCATTTGCATGTCAGGGAGCTGAACTGCCACAAGAAAGTATTATATTTTTGGAGGAGGATTAACAGAAGAAGCTTGTTCAAACAGTCTCAAATATCAGAAAATGAGATTAAAAAAATTGTGGTGAACACACTACTCTTTGTACAAATGTTCTTTTCCCGCGCCTCAGTTTTTTTCTGCTGTCAGTCTTTCTCTTATTTCAGAATAATGCAGTGAAATCTTTTCAGATTTATATACTAACTTAACCCTTCAGAAGTGAATTGCTGACACACAAATAGAACTTGATTGCAAAGAAAAAGGCTATTTAAGTCCTGATTTAGCAATGAATTTAAATATGGGCCTACTACATTGTCTGAGACCTTAAAGAAACAGACTGCCAACAGATAAATAGAACTTTTGTGAGGCTAAGATATATTTCCAAGCTCATTCTCACCCATTACATGATGACTGAGTAAAAAATATAAATATAGGTCTAATTTTAAATGTATGTTTGCCTTCCGTTAAACTAATCATGACCTTAATAACCTGGATGAATTGAGGCTAAATACAGAGCTCCTGTTTTCCTTAAAATCATGTGTTTGACTTCTAAGACAAGTGGAGAGCTTACACCAATGTCAGCTTTGCAGCCAGGTGCCCATTTTCATGTTTATTATTCTTTTTACTCAACTGCTTTGGCTGTATTTGGCCTCTTGAACATTGTTTTTATTTGTAAGGGGAAGGGAAAGTCAGGTGATTTCTTGACAGAACCATAATTTACAAAACCCTGATCCTCCTAATACAGCAGAACTGGGTAACAGAAAGTAGTTTCCTTGCTTAATAACCCAAGCCTTCCTTTATTTTTGTTGTTGTTTTTCTTCTCCCTCTCTTTTACAGCCTGCTTTCTGTTAAAAAAATGCATAGTTTTGTTTCTGGACCCCATAAGTGCATCTCTGCTTGTCAGACCTCCTGCCACCCTCTGTGTTTAAGCATCTGGCGTTTTAGGCTTTGGTTGTGTAATGACAGCTTCTGCAAACAGCAATCAGATCTCTGAATTTGCAGTGTGTCCACAGTGAATATGCCTGTTTCTTCCTCCACATAGCTCCGTTTCTGACTAGTGTTATATGTAGCTGGCTCTATGGGCAGTAGCAACCACTGCTTCCACTCACTTTGAGAGATTTATTTGCTTCTCACATTTCTCCCAAATTATGGCTAATCTTTCCAAGAAGAGGGGTATATGATCCATCTCTAGGTATAACAGTTACTTATCTTCAATGTATCTACTACATGACAAATGTGAAAGCTTTGTACCCAAACTGTAAAATGATATAATAATGGCAAATATGGCTAGAAGGGTCCTGGAGAGGTCCTATGGTCCATCCTTCTATTGAGACAGATTCAGTTATACTGAGAGGCTTTCTCATAGATGTTTGCATACTGTGTTCTTAAAAGCATGCCAGTCAAGTTGGTCAATCACCTTCCTAAACACTCTTCTATTCTATGGCCTGATTATCCTTCTAATTATAGAGATTCCCCCCCCTCGTGTTTCCCTTACATCTTTTTTTCTTAATTTAAACCCATTACTTATTTTCCTTTCACCAGTGAACACAAAGAACATTTGGCTTTTAAATAGCTGAAAATTGTTGCTATGTCTTTTTAATCCCTGACTCACTAAACTCAACTTCAGCTTTCCCCATTTTTCTTTGTGGGTCTATTTCCTCCACCTTGATTTTTACCTTTTTTTTTTGTTTGTTTGGTGGCTGGTTTTGGTTTGGTTTGGTTGTTCTCTTTGGACACTTTCTGGCAAGTTTCTTTCTTGAGGTTTGGTAGCCAAAAGGACAGAATGATGTGTTGGTTGAGCTGTAGCCTTTCTGAGGTGCGTGGCAGGCTTGCGTGAAAGAAGCTCCATTTAACAAATAAGTGGCCTGACAGGATAGTGAAATGATAATATTGTCTCTGGGCAGTTCCTGAACCTTTTAATTCTGTGGACCCTTTTTGACAGTGTTTCTGTGCAGATGGCAATTTGCTATTTCATAATTATGCACCTGATTTTTCCTGTGTTAGAGTAATTGTTTGCACTTGATTGAATTACGTGTTTTATATGACTTTTAATGACTTAATGTTTGAAAGTATTTACAGTTCCTCACTCCTCCATTATTTTTCTACCTAAGTATGTGAACTCAAAAGCATAGGATGAACTGAGTGAGAGCCTTGAAAGATTCTAAGCTTTATATGAGATGAGTCTATTAAATTACCAATGTAGAGTCATAATTTCCTTGGGATGACTTATACTTGTTACTGGAAAAAAACTTGGCTTGGACAAGTATTCAACTAGATGCAGATCAAAATCATATTCAGCACACTAAGGCACCTGGCCATTAGTCAGGGATAGAATGAATCATGATTTACTGTACAAGCTGAGTTTCTAAATCTCACAGAAAGTCATCTTTCAGGTCTGTCCCTTGCCTAAATTCATCAGTCTTGACCTCTACGGCAGTAGAGCTCCCTTTCCTTGTCCCTGGCTTCTTTTCCTCCTAAATGGCAGTGAAGTTACATCTTCTAGCAAGGTGGAGCTCTAAGTACAGCTTTCCTGGTAGGTGGTTCACTTGGGACCTTGGGTGTTGTTTTCCATTTTGACACAAACCACTCTTTACTAACTAGCAGATGCTATTGCATTCTTCAGAAACCTGCTGCAGTGCATGCCAGCGGCACCTGCCTGGGATCAGAATCTGGCCTTTCATCTCTGCCTACTGGAGAGCTGCGGTGTTATTTTGTTTTCTAGGACCAGTTTGAGTCAGTTCTTTGTTCAACCCTAGTGTTATGAAGTGGAAAATTCCATCTTGGGGCTGTTGGTTGTATAGAAAATATTAATAAAAGGCTTAGTTTCCATGTGATCAGTGGGGAAGTATTTTATTATTTTGGCTATGGATTTTATGTGAGGCTAGAAAACAGCTTTTATCCCATTTCCTTTTTACTGGAGTATTTTCCGTGCATATTTCAATTCCTGTTCTGGACACAAAGCTTCTAGAGGTACCTATAGGGGTGCCTACAATTTTTGGAGATAATTTTCAGTGATGACAGGTATATTTAAACATCTGTGGAGTCTTGGAATCTCAGCTGCTGTGTATTTTGCTTCCACAGTTTGGCTTTTTTTATTAGCAAAAACAACAGACCCGTCAGAGATCAAAGTTCTTCAGACTATTTACTGGAACAGGTTTAGAAACAAATGCAGTATATCTGAATATTCCATTTTGCTATGTAAGTTGATCATGTGTTTCAGTATAAAAATTGTCTTTGTTCCTGAAGGTTGAAGGAACTGGTTATAAAACAAAACCAAAACAGCTTACTGTAACAACAGAAAAGCTTACTGTAACAACAAAAGAGCTTAGTGTAACAACATAAACCAAACCAAAACAGGAAAGCCTTCCTCCCTTTCAGGAGTTCAGCGTAGATGCTGACACCTCAGTACCCAAACAGGGGTCATAAAGAATTGAACTTACCTATTGCAAATCAGATACTGCTGATCAGATTCTCCTTTCAAGGACTATACAGCACTACTCTTTATGTGTATCATGAGTGTGTAATGTATATCTTAGGATAGTACCTTTCTGATTGACATGTCTTTCTGTATTTATACTACACTATATTTTAAGATCAACAATGCCAGAGTGGAAGATGTTTCCCCTGGAGTAGCATCACTACTTCCACTGTTCGGAACAAGTAACATCAAGAACCTGGAGACAGCTTTACATCTCTTCTAATAAATAAAAAGTTTGAATCTGAAGTCAGGTAACATTTTGCCTTGAAGCCTTTTCATAGATGGATTTTTCTTCCTGCTTGAAAGACAAGTCAGTAAAGATTTATTATAACTTCTCTCAAGAGATCTCCTATTTCTGTATCTCACCTCCTTAAAGAGATAGTCACAGGAATAATAGCTGTACTCTGCACAGGAGGTTTGGAAAATGATTGCCAATTTCTGAGTTATTATCATGCATTGGATTTGAATGTATCTTTAGATACTAACTCCTTTACTGCCACATTACTTTTTATGCCAGAGGTCACCTCTAACGCTTTCTGTAAGCTAACGATTTTGTCTTAAGTAAAATCTTTGGGGGGTTTTATAGTCACTTTCTAAATTCAGTTGTTCATAGCAGTGCATTTATGTAAAGAAGAGCTTTAGTAGGAGATGTTACAAGGCATACAAAATGCGAAGGCTAGGAGAATTTTGTAGATACAAGATTGAATGGGGACTTTCTGGGGTGAACAGAACCATGTTCCTGGTATGTGTGGTCCAGGGTGCCCTGTCAGACAGAGCCTGGTAAAAAAGGCAGAAAGAACTAGCTGGTCCCTGCTACGGGGCAGTGAGCAGATGCTACCTCATTCAAGCTTTTTATTTGAAGAAGATGCTTGAATATACTGACAGGTTTCATCTTTTCCTTCCTTAGTTTTCTGCAAGGGACACACAAGTGGTTACCTGCAACAAGAGCTGCATCCCCATTCTCCCAGTGCTATAGAAAGAGCATGAAGACACTCCTCATATATTGCACAAAGACTTACACTCCATTCATATGTCTTAGGACCACTGACTTTTTTCAGCATGGTTTACAGTATGGAAGAGTTCCTACAGCACAGTCTCAGTGCAGGGGGCAATGCAGTGGCTGCCTCTGTGTGAAAGTCCAAGCAAAAGAGATCACCTTGTGCTCCTCCTCTTCTTTGGGCACCTTCTGCATTCAAACCTATTTGTCATGGATAGTTTATCTGGGATCTTTGTTGTTCTTACTTCACCCTGTGTCCTTCTAGCCTTTACTGGCCTCTATCTTTATGACTGCATGTTCAGACTGAAGAATTCAATCTTACTTTTTTTTGTAGGTGGGGACAACGGTGGTTTTATTGTCATGAATTACAATGACATAACCGAACAGTGAGTGACTCATTGGTGCACCAGAAACCTGCTTTAAATTTAATACTCTCCTCCCTTCTGTTTTCTATTGCTTAGTCTTTATTCTTAGACTTCTGGCTTCCTCCCAGAGTTATTCATACTCCCCTCTTGTGAGTACTCCTCTCTTGCCCCTTGCCATATCTAAGGTTCACACGAAACCTCTGAGGAGCTGCCATCCCTAGGGACTCTTAACTGGGACATTCACAGAGGAAAGGCTACTGGTGGTTTGCTTTTCTTTCTGTCTGTTCCCCAGCTTGGTATAGGCAGGCAAATGTCATGCCCTGCTGAGTGGCTGGGAGTCAGGTGCAGGAGCTGGTGAGGCACTGTGGGGGATGTGGAGCTGGGGCTGGCGGTAGTCCCAGCACCTCATTTTAAAAGAGCATCCAACAGGGACTTGTGTTGGGATGGCTAGGGCACCAGCATCTCCCTTGTAACCTGGGAAATGGGAAAGGCTAGTGGCCATAATCAAGGTGACAGAGATGGAGCTTAAGATGGTTGCCAAACTTTCTTAACTGTTAATGAAATGGATTACGATACTGCTGCTTAAATGATAGTTCATGTTTATATAAATGATTTTTAACCTAAAGGTTATCAGTTTTCATGCTCTCTCTCTTTCTCTCTGTAGTTTGTCTGTGTGTGTAATATATATTTACAGACTGCGTTTATAGTTAACAGGCTTTTCTAGAGGAAATAAACATGACATATTCACAAGAAATTGCAAAGTATTCACAGCCAGCCATAAATGTGCAAAACACTGGCTCTGGTGAATAATTATGGTCACCTCCAGCCCTGTTGCTTGAAAGATACAAAGTGAAGAAAGAGCATCTTGAGCAAGCCATACGCCATGTCCTGGCAACGTGACCCAGAGCTGAGATGCTGAGCAAGGCGGGAGGGGAAAAGGTTTTCTTAGCAGCTCCTGTGTTGCAGCCTTATGAGTATTCGCTCATGTCTTCTTCTGACTTACCTCCTACTCACCCTGTGCTGCCAGCCACGAAGTTTGGCTTGCAGGCAGCATCTCTTGCCTGGAGATTGTACTGGTGTCTTTTCTGAACAGACTGACTGTAAGATATATGCTCCCATAGAGAGGTCATCTGGGAACAAGGGGTCTGTCTTGCTCCAAGTTGCTCCTAAGGAGTGTGTAAGGCTCCCTAAGGGGGAGGACACTGGTCAATGTATGTGTTGCAAAGGAGAAAAAAACCTCATCTAGACTGACAGCTGTCCACTAGACATACAACTATGAAAGATATCTATGTGTGTTCTGCTTCCTAATATCAAATTGATGGCATTATCTTTACTGCCTTTATCCTTCCGAAAGAAAGCCTTTTGGGATGCTAGTGTCTTACAGTCCCCAAGGGATGGACAACTACAGCTCAGACATGATTTATCAAATGCTGCACAAAGTATGTCTGTGCAGCAGAGTGCAATGATCTATAGAAAGAAACATACCCAGCTCTGATGTGCCTTTGGTTTGCATGCCCGCAGTAGGGCTATTGAGCTTGAAAGTGACTTTTAATGCTGTCCTCTGTGTGTGGGGGGGCTCCTTCCAACTGTGCCAGTAGGTGTTCCCAGTGGTCACGGCTCTACAAAGCTTCCTAGCATGGATGACCACAACCTCTTGAGTCCTTTGAACTGAAAGTGTTTAAATTAGCATTGGTATGCAGCTGCTGGTTTTTGCATTTTCTAAAG
This sequence comes from Elanus axillaris, assembly GCA_026212715.1. Taxonomy (NCBI): domain Eukaryota; kingdom Metazoa; phylum Chordata; class Aves; order Accipitriformes; family Accipitridae; genus Elanus; species Elanus axillaris. The sequence goes on along the minus strand of JANZLQ010000013.1, from coordinate 27,308,070 downwards.
GAGTTCCCACTACCTTGTGTGATTACTGTTTAATGCTGTCTTTCCTGTACCAGTCTGCACTGTTTTCCCACCTCCCACTGGTACAGTGGAGAAGATTGGCCTTCAAGACCCTTTTGCTACATTCATCTATTCATTTAGTTAAACTAAAACTTTTACTGTTGTAGCTGATGACGTTTGACTGTAGCACACCCAGCATTGGCAGAAATGCTATCCAGTTGAGTAAATCATGCTTTACCCTTTAGGTCTGGCTGTATTTTCCAAGATTCTTTGTGCCTCACTCAGAAACTGTTTTCTAGTCATCTGTACCTGAGATTGGCTTCTGGCATTTCTTAAACAAGCAGGAATGAAATGGGCCAGCAGTAGTAATTTCTATATGCGCAACAATGGATACGCTTACAATGTGAATAACTGAAATATTACTAGGAGAGAACGATACTGTTCATTGGGAAAGTTCACTGAGAAATGCATTGAGTGATGGGCTGAGTGATGAATGTGTTGGAATTATCGTGTGTGGACAAATGTTGCGACAGTGGCTTAAATCAGGGAAAATATGGCATGGTGCAGCATAACCTAAGTCTTGGAATCCAGCATTATGGATTGGCTCCAAAAATGCTGACTCATTCTTTGCGACTCTGGCAGATTCATGCTGCTTGACTGTGTGTACCTATTGCTCACGAGGCAGGATTTGGCCTGTGGGCTGGTGAGTAAAATTTATAGCATTTCCAGAAACCTGAAACTGAGAATGAATCTTTAAACAGACATATGTTGCACATCTCGCCAACAGCAGCCATTTGCTAAGGCTACAAAACCAGTGCATTGCAGATGTTTCTCAGTCTCACCTGATAAATGTGGCAAACTGCAGAAATATTCGTGCCTGCTTACCAAAAGAATGAACAGAACAGGTCTTGCAAGCTTATAGGCTATTCTGGAATATAAAACCAAGTTGGATCACTGCACAGTAATATCACTTTAATTACAAAAGTCGTGTTACTTTAGAGTCTATAAGATCATTACTACATTTTATAATCTCTACTTTCACCTAACCCCAGGCAGTTGAAATTAAGTGAGGGTTACAATAAAGGTTAAGGCTACTGGATTTCCCTCATCACTTTAACTTTAAAACAACACTCAGCTAAATTGGTATAGCGTTCTCCTGGGACATAAATAATGTAGCATTCAACTGCTAGCAAGATAGCTTATAAAAAAACCCCAACCCAGTCACTGAAGGGTTCATTCTTAGATCAGCAGAGGCATGCACAAAATCTATTTGAGCTAATAGATTTGCAGGCACAAACCTGATTCCTTACACTGAGTAGCATGTAAGCATGGTCAGATATCCTCATACTGAATATCCACAACTTTTCTCAAAGTCAGTAGAAGATGTACTTTACATGTATGGTACGTACTACACATATACACCCATACTGTCAGGAAGAATCAGGCCCCATCTGCCCCTCCTGGAGGTGCTGAACACCCATACCCTTTGTCTGCAACGGAAATTGAGGGTGCTGGGTTTTTAGCTAAATGGAGTTAATAAGCAATGAAAGGAGATATTTTTAACTCCATGAGCATTGCTCATTAAATGCAGAGATGGGTACCATGAATTGAGGTATAAAATGTTAACCTTGCAGAAAGTGAATTGCCTTGGACTTTACACACAGAATTTAATACAAGATGATATTTTAAAGCGAGAATATGCATATCTCTGTCTCTATATAAATATATAGGGAAAAAATATCTCCCTGTATGTACAATGAGAAATAATTCTCATTTATATTGGTTTGTTTCATGAGCAACTTATATAGCTATCTTATTTTTTTCCCTTTTTATTGCCTATTATTTGTACTGTAGACTCCATTAATAGGTAGCTTTCTTGCACTGGTAGGTCCTCAGATGTATAGTAAGAGACGATTTCTGTCTTCCAGAAGCTTATTGTGTGTGCATCCTGCTGAATTCTCCAAGATTTACTGTAGGGAGGTGAGTTGTGTTTGTTTTTAGAGGAACTAGTTCGATAAAAATCTAAATCTCTGTTGAGGCAGCAACTGTTTTATGATATAATCAAGCACCAAATTCAGAGCAACAGAAACTAGTGCCTTCTTGTAACACTTGTTAATTTTGTGCTGACTAATTATGATTCAAAGCCTTTTTTCTTGTCAGAAGTAACCCAGGTATACTGTACTGAAGTATACAGTATGTGCTAGATGAGCAAGTTGTCATTATATGGGCTGGAGTATGTATCACTATCTTCCTGGCCTGCAATCAATGATACATATAAATAAATTTACATTCCTGAGTAGTTCTATTAACTTTACACATGGATGTGTATTTCCAGCAAATTCTATAGCATACTCTTGCACATAGAATTGTTCATATGTACAAATTTCTGCAAGACTCCTAATGTTTGTAGCAACAGGGATATGGATCACAGCTCTTCTAAAGAGTAAGCATATCAAATCTTAGCAGAATTTTTAGGTCACATCTCATCTAAATCATAAATAATAATTCTTAATTTAATCTTTTGCTGTCTGATATTTAGATCTATGAGCTTGTTGCTACATGGAGTGTAGGGTTTTTTTGTTTTTCAGGAGAAGGAAATGGATTTTAGGGCTAAAAGGACCTAAGAAAAAAATAGTAGAGCTTAGAAAAGCAATAATCAAATATGTAATACAAGCCAATAAAAATTTAATTGGCACAAAATGCCAGTCAGAACTGTTTTTTCCAGCCCAGTACAGATGATGTAAATTGAGTATCAACAGATGCAAGAAAGAATTTAGGAAGAAATTTTTCAAGCTGAGAATAATAAAAGCATGAAATATCCCACCAGGCACTAGGCTCAAGCAAAAAACATTGGGATCATCCAAAGGAGTGATAGATACCTTCCTGTGTGACAAAGCAGCAATAAAAAATGGGTCCCAGTAGATTGTGGACACCTTGCGTCTTGCCTTGAAATTCTCTGTTTTGCAGACGCTGTGATTTACATCAGGATATGCAGATTTCTTTAAGCAATTGTATTTTAGATGCAAGATATGATGATCTTTTTTTCTTTTCAGAGGACAAATACAAAGATTCATAAAGGTCCAGTCTCTATAAAAATGACAGCTTTCACAAAACACTGTCCAAAGCCAGAGTCTGAGCATAAACTATCAAGTGTCTAATATAGGATCAGTGAGTGTATGTTTTTATGAGCAATTAAACATTAGCTTGGGAAGAAAAGTTTTCTGAAAACACCTTCATTTCCTCAAAGCAGAAAGAGTCCTCCCGAATACTTTTTCTCAACTTTAGAAAACAGCTACTTCAGAGCGTGCTATTTCTCTGCAGCTCCTGCAGCTGAAACTTTCACCGTTGATTTAATTTGTCCTGTGTGTGTGACCAGCTGAGACAAACTCGTGAATGATGAACATCTTTGTAAGGAACAGGTCTTTCAATTTAAGAGTTAAGCAGGGCCTTCCAATGGAGCGGGTCTGTGTGGTGGGGTTTGGCAGCGGGGCAGGGGCTGCAGGGCCGGCTCCTGTGAGAAGCTTCTGGAAGCTTCCCCGGCTCCACGTCGGACCCGTCTCTGGCCCAGGCCGAGCCCCTCAGTGACGGTGGTCGTGCCTCTGGGAGAGCAGAGTTAAGAAGGGAACCTGCAGCAGGGCAGGAGATTGGGATGTGAGAGAAACCCCTCTGCAGACACCGAGGTCAGCGAGGGAGGAGGAGGAGGAGGAGGAGGGGATGCTCCGGCAGCCCGTGGGGACACGGCAGGCTGCCCCCCCAGCCCATGGAGGGCAGCGGGGGAGCAGATGCCCACCTGCAGCCCAGGGGAAGGACCCACGGTGGAGCAGTTGGTGGAGGACTGTCTCCTGTGGGAGGGACCCCACGGCGGAGCAGGGGAGGAGTGAGGAGTCCTGCCCCTGAGGAGGAAGGAGCAGCAGGGAGCACATGTGAGGAACTGACCTCAACCCCCATTCCCCGTCCCCCTGCGCAGGTTGGTAGAGAATTTGGGAGTAAAGTTAAGCCCAGGAAGAAGGGATGGGTGGAGGGAAGGTGTTCTAAGGTTTGGTTTTACTTCTCATTATCCTTGTTTTGATTTGATTGGTAGTAAATTAAATTGATTTCCATCCCCCCAAGGAGCGTGTCTTTTGCCTGTAACCGTAAGTGGGAACTGATCCCTCCCTGTCCTTGTCTCGACCCACGAGTGCTTCTTTACATTTTCTCCTCCCAATCCCACCGGAGAGCAGTGAGCGAGCGGCGTCGTGGTGCTTTGTTGCTGGCTGGGCTTAAACCACGGCATTGCTATCAGAAACTTTTAGTACCCAGGGACTTCTTTCTTCGGTGAAGAGTGACTTGTGGTCGGTCAGTGGTGGAGCGGCTCTAAAATGCATCCTGCTCTTGGAAGGACCCCGAAGACAGGTCATCTGAGCGTTTGGTGGAAGGGCTTTTGCCCATGTGCAGGCACACTTAATCACAAAGGGTTTCTCTTCTGGTCTGGGTTCTGCAGTCTGGCTTTTCGCACCTCTCAGCTTCTCCTACTTACCAGCTTCTCCTACTTGCCAGCGTTCCCTGTCTCTAGATAGAGTGCGTGAGAAGCAGCCAGTCAGAAGCAGCTTGGAAATGGCCTAATAGGAAAGCTATGTATGTTTTGCTAAGGATTGTTTCTTAATTATTTATTATTCTTGATGCCTTGTATAATAACATTAAGGCAGTACTCAGGCATTTCTGAATGTGGGCCATTTGAAACTGGATCTGGAGAGCAGACATTTCATCATAGGACCGTTTCTGAGGAACTGTATTCTTAGAAATGTTTTTTCCTGTAATTTGTGAATTATTCAGCTAATCACAATAGTTTTTCTAAGACTGTAACTATTTGCATGCAGCAATGGTAATTTGTTCTTCCCCAGTTGATTGGATTTGTGGTCTTAGAGTGCTTGTGCTCACCGTCATTCATTCATCCTGCATTATAGGCCTGTTTCTGAAGGACGCTGACTACCTGTGGTTTGATTGAAAGTTATTGCATCTCTCAGGAGTAAATTTAATTTGAGTGATAACCCCTATAATCCAGTGTGGTATGATGCATTAGAAAATAAAGCAATAATGGGGTATCTACAAGCCATTTTTTCAATCTTATTTGAGGAAAAGAAATCTTAGCAGAGAAAGCCATAGAAATAAACTGGTTTTTATTCTTTAACTAATACAGAAATTTCTTGAATCTTAAAAGGAAAAAAAAGAAACAATGAGGCATTGATCATAAATGGCCTTCTGTCAGCTATTAACAACTGGGATTGGTGGTTTGGTACCAACATTATTTCGGGTAAATGAGAAGGCAGAATTGTAAACAAAGGAAAATGTTCGATCCTCCAAGTGAAACGTGGGCTGATGCCTAGTATTTATAGCTTAGTGCATCCTCATTAATCCACTATGTTAATTTTTTCCTTAACGCTGACTAAGAAAGAATACCAATACAACATTTCTCTGCTGTTTCTAAGTGTTCTGTTATATCTGAGACCTTACTCGCTAACACACATTTTTCTTTCTAAAGAGCTCATGTGGTTTTTACTTAGATCATACCATGGAAAAGAATCCCTGCATTTCTTAAACTTTTAACACATACTTTAAATGATGAAAACTTACTGAAGCCAGCAGGAAATACAATCCAACAATTACACAGCAGCAGCAACCTGGTTTTTTTTCTGATTTGGATTCAGGGGAAGAGTGGTGGTTATTGTAATTATGTCTTTAAAGAAATACTTAATAACGTTTGCCTGTTTCTGACATACCTGAAGACTTGTCCATAGAGTTAATCACCTGATGTTGAAAAAACCCCTGTGTACTCCAACTACATTTATTCTCAGCCTCAGATTCATATCAAAACATTTTTAAAGATGTACTGGTGTTGTTTTGGCCACAGAGTCTGTAGCGAAAAAGTTGTAATATCTATGGAAAGAGCACTATTTAGAGATAGTGGAAAGATGTGGTGGAAAGTCTTACAATGGTGTCCATAATTTTGGATATCTATGATTCAACTCGGTCACTGACAGAAATTCCTTTGCTCTCAACATGATCCAGTCCATGTGTCTCTCTTCAGTTTATGTCTGGACTTGTAGAAAATTATTATGATGAAATTTTTATTGTAAAGCTGTTGTATACATGACGTTTACTGCAAAACCTGAGTCTTTTAAGACAATGGGTTTTAAAAGGTTCAAAGCTAGGTTTTCAGCTGTTACTTCAGGGTCACATTTTCACAAGTTCAAAAGTCAACACTGCAGAATTTGTGTGGAAATAAGGCCGTAGTTTGGCACACTAAGGTCTTTTGTATCCTGGTCTAACTGGACTGAGGACCAGCAGTAATAAGATCTATTAGGTGGGTGGTATCACTAGCAGTGATGTATTCTGCTACCTACTGAAAGAACTGAATTTAATACTTCATTTACAGTTATCACATGTAATGACTGTATAAAATTTTGGATGACATTGCTGAAAATACATTTTATTTCGTAGCTGTTTCTGTTTTGAGAAATTATAATGAACTAGTTTGGCCACCTAACTTAACCAATACATTTGGACACTTGCACTTACTCAGGGCTTTTTGTTCAGGTGATCTCAGCATTGACCTGTGTTTGGTTCAATGCTATAACAGCTGCATTCCAGGAGCTTCGAGTTTTGCTTCCTTCTCAGAGCCCTGTTCCATCATAAGACTGCATTTATTATGACTGTTCTCCTTTACTGGCCATCACCATGCACTGGGGGAGTTGCGTGGCTGCTGAAGGTAGCTGACGGACAAGCACCAGTTAAAGGGTGGATCTGTCTGCAGGGTGAACACGTCCAGCACCACGGTTGTTTGCCAGGATATGTTTAATATTGAACTGAGACTTAATGGAACACTGCAGAAAGCTGCTTGTTCATTTCAGAGTGTGGGGTTTCCTTAGTGTTTTTGGGAACAGGGACACCTTTAACAGACTTTGTCTTTAGGTGAAAACTTTATTTTCAGTTGAAATACAGTTTTGCTGGAAAACTTTCACCTACCTTTAGTAGAGTCCTCAGTGGACACTTCTGGAATACTGTTGGCTGTGGCTGTAGGCTAGGTTAAACTCCCTTGAATAAAAAAACCCCAAACCTCAAGATGTCATATGTCCCTAGGGCAATCCCTGGCTTCCTTAAGCATTCTGTAAATACCACAAATCCACACCAATTAAACTCATATTCTGTAACACAATTCTTAACCTTTTTTCCTAAGACAATATTTAACTATGATATCTATGTTTCTTCTGTTCTTTGAAGACCACTAGGGAGACTTGTCAATGATTTACCTCATAAGTAGAGGACAGTTAAAGCAGGAATTTTGGCTACTTAGATGGGGTTAATATCTCCTGAGCTAGGAGGTAGACATGCAAATCTGTGATCATCAGGACTGTGTGATGCTGCATCTAGAGGCGCAGTACTTAAAAGCATGTCATCATGTAATTGCTGATGGTTAGTAAAAGGAGTTTTCTTCTGCCTCACATTATTATTAATTACTACTACTACTACTATTAATTTTGGGAAGCTTGAGCCAGTAACAGAAAAAGAACAGCCCTTCCAAAACTTAGAAAGTTTCAGAAAATTTAGACGATTGATTTTGTGCTGTGGCATGGATGTCAAAAATACATGATAAATTACAGGAGTGGGAAAGATAACCTTTATTTTGGATTTCTTAAGATGCATAGTTAGATAGTTGTAACTGTTAATGTAAGTTTTGTTAGGCCTTTTTAAAAAATTGCTAACAACCAGCAAAGGTTGCAATAAGACTGTGGAAAGCACTTTCTAATTTGAATTCTCTTACATTAGCCTGCAAAAAAAACTCCTACTTCTGTTAGCTGTTCAAAGAAAATAAACAAGGCCTGAAGTCTAATCCAGATAGACAAAGTGAGAAGGCCAACGCTGATTTCAGGGGAAGAGTCTGTGCCTTCTCTTCCCCAGTTCAGGAGCTGATCTGGAGTAATTGCTAAAATAAAATCATGTGGCTATACCTATTACTTCTGCATTTGGTGAGGAGTTTTACTGATATCTTGAGGTTCATGGAGCCCATCTGCATATTACACTGAAATACTGAAAATATTCCCCCTTAGTTTAGGACACATCAATGTTGAAGGTAAGGATGCTAAAATTCTGGCTGCAATCCTTGCAGATCAGTAGAGGAGCAAAGCCATTCTAGAATGTAGTCTGCTGTTTTCACAGTAAATATTCTATCTGTCTACCTGTTACTGTTGCTCATAATCCATGTTCTGAGAAGGCTCTCAATGTCATACAAGATGCATGCTTTCACAAGTGGGAAAATGCAAACAGAAAGCTGGGGATAGTTCCTGAGTCCGTGAACATGACCCGAGGAGTTGCCATGAAGAAGTCAATTTTTGCCTGCCTACAGAAAACTTTGCTGGAATGTTGATTGCTGGAGAGTTAAATGAGTTACTTAAAATGACTAGTAGCAGAAATCTAGAAAAATGGCTCTTAATTGTGTCTGTGAGCTATAAACTGTAATGCTAGTTAGCTACCTTCAGTGATGATGAAGGGACTTGAAAAGAAGTACTGAGAAACAGCAGAACAAAGAGCGATTGCATAGAAATGCTCAGCATGATCGGGTTCTCTGTTCCATCAGGAAAACTAAAAGTTTAAAGAGCTTTAAAATACACATTTTTTTAAAAAGATAATTTGGAAGATCAACAAGAGAGAAAATCAGTAAATGTTAAAAACCCATGCTTTCCACACAAGCTGCCTTCTTGGTGTCATTTGGATTATTGCTGCATGGCAAAATTTTGAATGAAGCTTTTTCTCCTGCAAACTTTAGGGTCTTCAAGTTCTGCCCAAATTCAACTTGAGGTTATTGGAGGAATTGGAAACACAAAGAGACCTAATACAGGGAAAGGTGGCTTTGAGGAGAGGGGGGGAAAAAAAAAAAGCATGGCAAGTCATTAGAATTTATGCCCAGAAATTTACCATTACATTCCTTTTTTTTTTTCCTCCTTTTTCCACATTTTCTCTTATTTGGCAAGTAGCCTTAGTTAGCTGACTGTTTCACGGTTCAGTTTGTGATACTTGGTTTTGCTTTGAATGCTGATGTCCCTGAAAGTTACTGTTCATGCTCTAATTGTCTATTTGGCAACTGCATATGGCCTTTTAATATGGAGGCTCTGATCTCAGCTGTGAGAGTTCAGTGTGTTTCTGGATCTTCCTTTAACAGCATCTTTGCAATTGTGTCATTCTTTGAGTTAAATGTTCAGTAACAAGCTTTGTTTGTCTATATTCTATTTTCCTTATATCTGAAAGCTTTGTTTCTCTGTAATAGTTGCAAAACTTTTATTTCCCCTACACTTGCACTCACACTGTCTTTCACACACTCAAGATGTTATATGTAATTGGTAGCAGGCAGCCTCTCTCAGTGAAATACGAGACAGTGGCCAGCCTGAAATATGCCTGTTGGAGCAGACGGAGCAATCACCTCATCACTGCATTGGATGAGCTTTGTGCTGTGAACTAGAAGGCCTCCAAGGTGGGTAGCAGGGCTGACACTGCGCTGGAGAGAGCCCTGGGGGAGGCAAAGGGCTGGAGCACCCCTGGTGTGGTTGGCACTCTTCTCTCATTCCGTTAATTTAGCCTCAGCTGCTCAGCTTTTTTGGCTGGGGTGCCAGCTTGGGCTGGCCCATCCTCTTTCGATAGCATAAGACTTCAATGAAAGAAGCAGCACAAGCCAGGAGCCAGAATTACCTACTGAAGGTGCTGGTGCTCTGCCATTCTGCAAGTGCCCCTTGAGCACATGATTGTTCATTGGGATTTAGCAAGGGACAGGTAGCTGAGGTTTTCAGTACTTTGCTTTTCCAAGGCTTTATGCTGCTTCCAAGCAGGAGAGGGAGGGAGTAAGCAGGCATGGAGGTGTCTGTAGCTAGTAGATTTAGCAGGACTTTGTGATGGCTGTTTCTGCTGTAAGCAGAACAGGAGTCTGTATTTCAGTGCTGGCTGAGGCATAATACATGGAGAGTGGTGACAGGGAACAGGGCTATGAAAGATTAAGGTAATTGGGTGATGCTCAGTGTGCTGGTTTTGGCTGGTGTCGTGACCCAGACTGAACAGACCAGGGAGTCATGTTTAATTCAAAATTCGCATCAGGTTAATGAGCTGTTTGTGAGCCTTTGGGCTTGGGGGTCGTTTGTGGAGTAACTTCTCCTTCCCTGCAGATGGTGGCCATTGTTTGATCTTTGTATCAGAACAGCGGAGCTGCGCACCCTCCAGCATGCCCTGCCCCTCCTGTTGCTGATGTCTGAGCTGATGGACTCTTCACCTTGGTTCCTTGCTCTGCAGGGTTTGTCTTTAAGCAGAACTTGCCCCACCACAATGTTAGAGACATCAACACTTTCAGTCTCTCACAGCTGGCTTAGTTAATTTTCTTCACACTAGCTGGTAATGGGGGGCTGTGTTTTGGATTTGTGCTGGAAACAGCGTTGGTAACCCAGGGATGGTTTGGTTCCTGCCGA
>JANZLQ010000013.1:27236564-27297492 GCA_026212715.1 Elanus axillaris | reverse complement strand
ATCCCCTCCCTCCACCTGCGGGTCACGCGGCTTCGGATGCAGCCCAGGACACATTTGGCTTTCTGGGATGGGAGCGCGCGTTGCCGGGTCATGTTGAGCTTCTCGTCAACCAACACCGGCAAGCCCTTCTCCTTGGGGCTGCTTTCAATCCACTCGTTGCCCAGCCTGTAAATGTACTTGGGATTGCCCTGACCGATGTGCAGGACCTTGCACTTGGCCTTGGAACTTCATGAAGTTCACATGGGCCCACCTGTGAAGGTCCCTCTGGATGGCATCCCTTCTCTGCAGCAAGTTGACTGCACCACACAGCTTGGTGCCCTCTGCAAACTGGCTGAGGGTGCGCTCAATCCCACTGTCCGTGTGGTCAACAAAGATGTTAAATAGTGCCGGTCCCAATACCGACCCCTGACGAACAGCACTCGTCACTGGTCTCCACTTCTACATTGAGCTGCTGACCACAACTCTTTGAGTGTAACCATCCAGCCAATTCCTTATCGAGCGAGTGGTCCATCCATCAAATCCACATCTTTCCAATTTAGAGACAAGGATGTCATGCAGGAGAGCATCAAATGCTTTGCACAAGTTCAGGTAGATGACATCCATTGCTCTTCCCTTATCCACCAATGCAGTGAAATGAAAGCAGTGAATGAAAACTATCTAATTATTGATCTTACCTGCAGCAGGTTTTCATGCCTGAGAAATGTGCATAATTTGGGTGGATAAGTTCTCCTGTCTTAGCAAAATTTTGCTTTTGAAATGCACTGTGCAGTTAAATGGAGCTAAGAAGCAACAGGTTTAAAAATAGAACTAAATCTGTGCATTAATCAATACCTTCATTTTTAACACAGTTTTACTTTTTCAGTTTCTTGTTTTTTTCATTTCTTTTCATTATGTTCTCAGAGCATTACTGCATGCCCTTCTGAGAAGCATACACTATTACAAGCCTCAATACAGTGGAGGCATTCCTCATTGAGCCCCAAAGAGTAATAAATTAAGTTTCATATACTGCTTGATCATAGCAGGAGAAGAAAAGGTGAAAACACTACCTATCAATGAGCTGATCATAGATAGTGACTTCCTGTTATACAGGGATAGATCAAATCCTTAATTGACCCCAAATCCAGGTAGTGTGTTAGAGAAATTCAATGACCTAAGTTTTCAACTTTGCACACTCCATGAATTTAAAAAAAAAAAATAGTGGTTCATCGTTAAGGAGATTGGAGTGATATGAACAACCCTAATCCAAAAGCAAAATTAAATTTGGTATTCAAGTATCAAATGGAACCACCCTAATTTAGTGAATGCTCGTTGAAAAAAATTGAGCTTGCCAAAATATTCATGAATATCATGGACTTTTCTTTCACCTTGTTCATGAGTGGCTCAGTATATGTAAATTACTTCATTGTATTCTATTGCTTCAGAAAATTTTCAGGAACAGTTTTGTAACACCCATGCATGCTCGTAATTTCTTACAAGAGGATGAAAGTTCAGAGAAAATGATATACCTCATCCTTGCTTATGCTCACAAATGCAAAAACTCACCTCTGTAGAGCATGAGCTAAAAAAAAACCCCTCTTGCCCTTAGCCACTCTGACTGCCTGGGTACTCCAACTCCAAAGAATTAAGAGCACTGAGAAAAAAACCGCTGCAGGAACAGCAAGGAAGAATGGGGCATGAATTTAATTCTGGTTTTGTTTATTTCAGAGTTTGTTGTTAACATGAGGTGGAACCAGGAGATTGTTTTAAGAGATGTGCCTGTTGTGACTATCTCAGAAATAGTAACTTTATAAACCAGAAGTGACTGAAATGCTGCTTGTTGTTATGGGAGGACCTCTGCAAAGAGGTGGGGCTTGTATTGTATTCACCATTGGGAAAAGTGGAATTATAGTGATACCTGGCAAACAGCTCTTCCTTTTGCCTGGGTCTGGTCTTCCAGGCGAATGTCACTGATGATGCTAAGCAGCTTTGGAGAGGTCTTGTTCTTCTGTCCCTACGAGTTCAGCATCAGAATCAGGGAACGGAATTTAATGTAAGAGTAGACAACAAAGCATACTGAAACCAGGAGTCAGGGACATTTGTTAACTTGCCGTACTTGTAAGAACCACACCGCGTGCTCTAGAGCACAGAGCACCATGCAGTCCTCCATTTCAGTGGTCCCTCTGGCTACCCTTGGGTGCCTGATGGCACCTGTCACTTGCGAGAGCAGCGAATCCCCTGACCCCAGACGAAGAGAGAAGTTTAGTCCTGGCAGCAAGAAGTGTCACGTCAGCAAGCCCAGCGACCTTCCCAGGGACACACTTCATTTCTGTGTCAGTGCTCAGTCCAGACCTGACCAGGCGTGACTTTGCAGCACAAGCAGATCGCTGTCGTCAGCTGCTCTCCCCAGGAGGGTTTGTCAGTGAGTGGCATCCATTTGTGGAGCTGCAGCCAGACCAGGGGCCAAGCGGGAATGGGGTGCGGAATGGGACTTTTGCGTCCACGGCTATGCAGAGGAGGGAAGGAAGGAAGGAAGGAGGGGAGGCTTTCTTTTCTAAGCCAAACACAGAAGGTACACAGTTCCTGGAGGCAGTGAGTGGAGTCAATCATACTAAACCGGAGAGATTGTCTTCTAGCACAGCTGTAGCTTGCCCACAAGGTCTCACTACCCTCTTCTAACCGCTTACTCCATGTCCATGTACTCAGTACTGTCCTGATGTAAGTCATACCATACCCCAGAAGAGAAAGATGTTACTGCATTCCTAAATATTTCAGCATTAAACATTACATTTTGGTATTAATCATCCATTTGAGTTTGTACAGGAAGATCAGAAAGCTGTGAGACTTCTGAGGGAGAGTTAGAAAGTCAAATTTAGAAACCAGTAAAACATCTCTTTATACAGACTCTGGAAAAAGTATGTTAAATATGGGGCTCCCGTTGTCTTCACACATCTTTGCATTCAACTAATTTCCCCCTGTCCTTTGAAAAGCCAGTCTTCCATTCCCCAAATGGATCAGCCTATCTCCGAGGTAATGCGAGAAAATGAGAGAACATCACTCCAGTGCACAGCACCTTTCACTGCTCAGCTCTCCAGATGGAGAGCTCCAGATAAGTCCTTATCTGCTTTCTAGCAGCAGTCAGAAAGCTACTTTTCTTCAAGAATATAGTAAAGCCAAGTATGTACCAGAGAAAATAGCCATATTTGCAATTTGCTTCCTAAAAGGCAACTCTCAAACACAGTAAAAAAGAGAAAGTTTTAAAGTATCATGTATCATCCGCAATCACTTGTGTGTATTTTGAATGATGCTGAAGTTGCAGAGAGATACATCTGTTTTTGAAATATTACACCCAGAGTCAGTTTTTCCTTGTCTTTTCACTTCATTGCTGCCCATTGCTGCAGATTATACAATACTTACTTCCTATGCTCCCTAAACATTGGTCTTCTTTTCTTCTTTCTCATCTCTCACTCCTCCCGAGTTCTTTGGCAGGGGGCTCTGGTGGAGGCTTTTCATTTCCTACACCTTCCTGGGTATTTTTTGGAGTCCTTGGAGTCAGCCAGCCTTACCATATCAGGTCTCATGAGGCCACTCATTCTCACCCCCTTCAAAGTCTCCACAAATTAAACAGCGGCTTTCTGCAAACTAACACTTTTAAATTACTTCTATTCACACTTTCCAGCATATTCTGCTTTGCTAAAGAAGCTTTCAGGACACATGTCAATGGTTTGCCTGCCTGAACAGGTTATCTGTTTTTTTCGTGCAATGCCTCTCACAGCAAGATACCACCAGTAAAAAACACCATCCCAAAGGAAATTTCTCCCAAACAAGCCACTCCACTTTCACCTGGGTTTACTGCAAAACAGATAGTGAGGAAGAAACCACAAAAGATACTTCCTGAGAGATAACTAAAATAGGAGGTTTTGGTAGCTATTCATATGCACATGACAAATGAGCATCTGCAATACCCCAAAACCACCTGCAGTAATCCCTGATTTTGATGCAGTCAGAACATGCTGAAAACAGGTTCTTTTGGTTTGTTTTCAGAACAGACCAAAGACAAGCAGAAAAATGATCCCAGTACTCAAATAAACAAACATATATCAGTGGATTTCATATGGACAGACAAAAAAAGGTAAAAAAGCAAGAACTTGGGCAAAAAAATAAACATCATTTTAGTTTCCCCTTCAGTATGTTAACCATCTCTGCAAACAGAACTCTTGATTTCTTTTTTTTCAATTTTCCATTGGCAGAGGCTTCAAGTGAACTCCAGTTAATGACTGGTCCTCCTAAGGCTGAACTAAAAAAGAGAAGTAACAACAAAAATATTTTTTTAATGACTGAACTTGGAAAGAATGCAGAATATATAATATAAATGTGCTATACACCACACATATACCGTGAGGGGCACTAGTCCACAAACAGGCTGCATTCATACTGTATAAACAGCACAAAGTAACTATAAAGTACCAAGCATAAATCTTTGAGAACTGTATTGCAACAGTATCTCTCTTCAAATTCCTTGCTCTGGACAGGCTTCTTTCTACTAAGGAACTGATGCTGAAAAAGAATTAAAGAGGTTTACAAGAGGGTTGTGTCAAGGTTAGGCTGCAGCAGGCACTGTTTCAGATATTCCCGATGTTGTTGTAGCTGCTGTAATTAAATATTTCCAACAGAAACAGGGCAGCCGCAAGACACACCACCACTGGAAGGGCACAAAGCAGTTCAACGTCCCTTTATGCTACTTTGTCTTGAGTTTCAGGCTCTTAGATGCCCAGCACAGACTGCCAGCTCCTCTTCCAGCAAGATTCATCATTACCTCCTGCAGCAGTTTTGTTTGTAGGTTTACATGAAACAAGTATATTATGATCTGTATGGACATAAAAATCAATATGAAAAAGGTTAAATCCATTTAGTTTTGGCCAGAAACCTTGAATGACCTTTAGTTTAATCAGGATAACTTTATTGTTCTCTACCTTTGGTCATTGATGGTAGCAGAGCTGTTCATGGAACATAATTTAGATAAGCAGAAAGATGTTACAAAGGATCCAAAACATATTTCATTCTTGAACTCCCCCCAAAAATGATTAGGCAAATATAGTGCCCGACCTTCCTATTCGTCACCCTAAATCTTGAGCCACAGTCAAAACCTGAGAACAAGAAGGAACATCAGCACTTTCCACTTCAGGAGCCTGTGCCACGTCGGTGAACACCCTTAAGCAGAATTCAGATTTGAGGCCAGAACTAGAGTATACAATATACTATTTCAGGGACCCCACAAGGCATTAAAGAAATAATACAAAAGAAACCAGCAGCCATGTTTTAGTAAGTGACATTTGATTTTCTACTGAAAGAAAAGTTAGTTGGCAAGATTGAAAGATCACATCTAGGCGATGGCTGTCACCAAGCCAGGGCAAATGCAGACGGTTAATACTTTGGGAAAGAAAATCAGAACGACAGCCCTTGGACTGAGTACGTCACCAGTTTAGAGAAAATGCCCTCATTGATTCTTGGACATTGAAGCTCATGTTGACCGAGCAAGAAGTAACCAGCGAACAGGCCTGACCTGAGACCTGTGAAATCACCTGCATTAATAGTGACCAGAGAAGGCGACTGAGCATCAGAGAGGTGCTGCCAAATGATACAGTGCCAGCATGAGTATCACACTTATCCAGAAGGGAGTGACCTTACTCTTAAAAAGAAAAATCCTCTATTAAATATTGAGAAATAGTTGGTGTCTTTTGGAAGCTGTCTTTGGAGTTGCAGCTAATAACTGCTGTTCCCAGGACTGCAAAGTGCCTTGGTTGTAGTAGAAATGAATATTCACACACTGCCAACCCACCTAATAAAAATATGGAAGAAAAGGAGGTCTGCTGCAAAGTGATTTTATGCGGGGTAGTTAAAAGGAATGGTACAAAATGTCACCAGTGGTAACACCAGCAGATGCCAGGATTCACTTTTCATAGCTCAAGATGACAAGAAATCATGTCTCTCAATTTAAACTAATCACCTTCAGTTCCTGTTACAGTCAATGGGGGGAAAAATACAAGCACTGCCTAAGCATAATTAATCTGAACTGTCTTAGATATCCATCTTGGGCATTTACATACTGCAGCTACATGAAAGAAAATGTTGGACTGTTTCACTAATGTGTTAGTGCCTGAGTAATAATCTCGATTTTCATCATAATCTGCTGTAATTTCATTTGCTTTTAAATAAATATTTACTTGACATTTATGGGTTTAAAAGCTCATGGTAATGGAAGAATCAGGGAAAGCTTGTCTCCAAGATCTGTCAGAGTGCCTCCCCCTCTCTTACAATACTTACTGTGAAAGCAACACAATACCAGTAAAAATAATTCTAAAAAAATAAAATAATAACACAGTAGCCACTAGACAACACATAAAAATCATAAAAGTATTTGAGGAGAGAGAAATTGGAAATACGCTTGACTGGGTCATACAGTATTTATTATTATTAAATTAAACTGACAGTTAAATGAGAGAAGAAATAAAATAAGTTTCCTCAAAATAAGCTAGTTAGCCTTCCTGCCTCAGTTTCCCTAGTTTTGTACACTGTTTTTTATTAAATGCTGGTAAGATTAAGAACGTACCACATACGATCAATATAAAAGTTATTATAAATTCTACAGCAGAATGTTTTCCCTCCAAGAGTGAAATAAAAATACATTTCTGCTGGGAAGGGATTTATGAATAGTTCAGACCTAGGGTCAGGCAAGAGCATATCATAAAGTCCCACCTTCTTATACTCGAGTAGACACAAATACTATTTACTTTCCCCATAATTTTAAAAATTACTAGAAGATTGGAAAGATTCTACTGCTTCTTCAATCTATAAACTGTATACTGTAATCAGTGTATCATTTCAATAATACCCAAATATAAACCTGCTTATACACAGCATCTCACTTCTATGCTTAATGAAGCTGGAAGCTAGAAAGTTTACTGTAATCCTCTACACTGATGTACATTAGAGGTGAAATTCTAATCATTAAATCTTTTCTATTATGGTCTTGTTTTCAGATATTCAAAAGATATTTAATCCCTTTGGTATTCCTCTTATTACTACCCCCGGCTGTATATTATGTATTATGCACTGTGAAATTAAAACACTTCATCCCACTCCCACATAATTTTTTTCCTTTCTGCTATTGCTATTACCTGAGGCAGAAAAGTATACGTGTGAAAGACTACCTTAGTCTTGTCACCAGCTTTTATCACACTTCATTCCTCTTCCATAGAAATATATACACACACAAATACCCTTGAGGGCTTAATCCCTGACATCTAAAGCATGAGCACATACCCTGAAAAATCAGCTTTGCTGAAGTCCATTTGCACAGAGCACAGGACTTGAGGCAATCCACAGACGGACTGCATTTCTTCCACAGAAGAGAAATATTTGGATATTTGCGGAGTTGAGTTTACTCAACATGGTTGAGTAAGGTTCAGTCCTTCCCAGTTTCCCTTGTTGGTCAAAATCAGGAGCCAAGGCCACGAAAGCTGATGTGGTAGACTGAAAATGACTTTTTTTATTCATACCTCTGCTAATCTTAATCATTCCTGAATGTAAACTAAGCCTTTTAAAAACAGTGTCTCATAGCAAGTCACTCATATGATTTAGGCATATATAAAATTTGTGATCATAGTCTACAACTATGGAACTTCTCTCCCCAAACCACCTTTTGAAAAACATATATGAATGATTGGAACAGAGAGGAAAAAAATGTAGGAGATGAGGTGGTAGAACAAAAACTGAATACACTGAACTTTATAAAAATTATACACATATCATAATCTTACATTCAAGTCTATTTAATGCTGTCTTATGTGTGATATTTTCCCTTTATAAAAGCTCAGCCTATTGGATAAATATACCACCCCCATACCTTCTTTGCTTAAGTTCACAAACCAAAAACTTCTGGTTGTTGCATTTTCAGCTCAGTAAAATTTTTTCTCAACTGAGTAACGGGAGGTGGTTCCCCTGTTAATGGTAATCTCACAGTTCAGTCTCCTTGTTTGCAAATCTTCCCATTGAAACTCTTGGATTTATGTGGAAAGCAGTTTTTATTGCTTCGTATTGCAATAAACCTTTTTGTGTTTGTGAATGAAGACATATTAGAGTGCAGGAAATCACCTCTATTTCTGTTTCCCCTGTATACTGCACCTGAGAGAAGTGGAACAAGAATTAACAACCTGCAGGCTTCTGCAAAGCCTTCTGCTTCACTCCTAGCTTATTTCAGCTAGGAGCGGAATTGGAAGAGACTGGTCCCAAACCAGCCATTTTCCCCTTTCATCTTCTGCTGTGTGTATGTGCCAGCTAACACCACATCTATTTTGTACTTCAAATCCAGTGCACATACACATCCAGCCGCTTCTGGTGTTTGCCATCTCCCACGCACCCCTGGGGAGCATGCAAGGAAGAACGTGGAATTATCAGCTCTTAATGGTGTCCATTTTATACATTTTGCTTACTGTAAATCCATCCAGGGATTTACAAAAACCATAGGGCTTATACAGAAATCATCCAAGAATTTCTGGGTTTTCTTCACTTCTGTGTGAGTCAGCTCATGTACAGAATCATCATCCCTATAATAAAAAGGATTTTTTGTGTTCTTTCTTCCTAAAGGATGTCATTTCCAGGGACTGTGGGAACAGGAGGCTGGTCTTTACCTTGCACTGGGTTCTGGTGCAAGGATGGACTGCTAGACTCCCTCACTGGAAATCAAATGATATTGAGTTGTGTTTCAGGGTTATTTGAAAGTTGAATACTTTCCTGAGGAATTGTTTCTGCAGTGATTGCCAATTTTCTGCTTGAGAGGTTTATGATCAAATAGTTTCTGGCAGGAGCTTTTTGTTGGGTTCTTTCAACTGCTGGTTTTCTGAGGACATGTGCTAGTGAATGTTCAAATTTCTTCTGCTGTTTCTGTTAACATTTACAGAACAAATTTCAGCACCTGCTAGAAGATGTGAGGCACTGATAACACATAGATGGAGAGGATGTGGGATCAGCTGTGGCAGGAAATAATAAATAGAGTACTTTGACTACACAGCAGAAGATAAAGGTACAAATCCAGTGACAAATGCTAAATAATTTAACATTCAAAAGGAAAGGCTTGATATTTATTTTAAACTGACTTCAAAAGGGACCCAACTGGCTAGTAGGACACATCTGTCCCAAATATCCTCCTAGAGTGAGTTCATTTCCAATGCAGTTTTCAAGAAGTACATGCTGACATCACTTTTAGACATCCGAGCATAGCTGTTATAAAAAAATCTAAATTATAGTATTTATGCTGAGATGCATTTGTGAAATCAGGGGCAACTAAAAATCTACAGTTAACTCAGCACAGAGCAAGCATAAAAAAACTTGCTTATGCTGGGGGACTCAACATGAAGTGAGACACAGTGAATAACCTGGGACTTGCGTGAGGCAGTATTATAATAATAATAACTATTTGATTCCTCTGCCGTATGCAGCAGAAGGCTGAGTAAATGAGTCACACTTACGTTAATACTGGACATAAAAATAAACCATTAAAAGGCCTTTCCTATATCATTTGCATTTACAAGGAAAGCTGTTTTAAAACATGCATACTTAGAAAATTGAGACTAACTGTGGAGACTTGAGATAAACTGAAAAAAACAGTAGTTACCATTATTGTCTTGAGATAATCCCAGCAGCTGAGGAAGTGGGATGCCCATTACAGTGGTGAGCAAGCAACTTTATTCATTGTGGATTCTTCCTTTTGTCATTCGTTTTAAATTGGTTTTAGTTTTCTTCCTAATTGAATGTAATGCTTGTGAGAGTTGGGCTGACAAGGTTGGAGAATTAAGTCCAATATGCTCGTAACTAAAATCAGCAGAGCAAAGGCAGAAACTGTGCATCCTTGCCCAGCTAAATATGCCCTCTGTGTTGTGAGCTGGGGGAGAAACCATTAGCATAACTCCAAAAATGTTTGTGTTTTCTCTGATGCAAATATCTTGATCCAACAACTGCATTAAAACCGTGTATTTACTGGGTAAATATAGCTCTCTCTTACTTTCAGAATCAATTATATCTAACCTGGAGATCTATCTGTAAATCATTGGCTATTATAATAATTGTCTGCCTTATCTCTATTATTATTATTATCATCATCACTCCCTTCAGAACCAACAGACTACTTTGTGATGGGCTGCGTACTGTGTTTATATATTTTGGGAGAGAGCATATGGGCCATAGTAAAAGACAGGCCCCATACTGGGGTGGACTAAGGCCAGAGCTCAGGAATCCTCTATGGAGAAAACTCATTACACACCAGTGAAAGTCCTTTCTCAAACAGTTATGATTTCCATTCATGAACGAGATACGCGACAGGTGAAGCAGGACCATTTTTCGGAAGAGCCGCAGCACAGACAAATGAAGTGACTTGCCAGTACCCGTAGGAATCAAGTGTAGCCTTTTTGGAGCATCTCAAACATACCTTTGTTTTATTTATTTTGCTCTTTCTCTTTTCTGTCCGTGTGCAACTGTCCTTTATGCCATGTACTCTGCTTCTTCTAACAGGGCAACACTTGGCTCCTGGGGAGCATTGGGCAGGCCCGAGCGTCACGGCCTACCTCCCTCCGCTCTCTTCTGGCCCAGTACGTCCCCACCGGCAAGGTCTCCCCAGCCTCTGCCAGCAGTCCCCTTAGGCAGAAAAAAATCAGTAGCTGAATTGTTTTCTCACCTTTCTCCTACCTGTTCTCTTTCTACACTCCTTTTTCAGTGAACAATTTCATCCTCCCTATGCCAACTTTGCCACAGGAGGCAGAAAAAACTTGCTCTGTTCACTGTCATTTACTGCTTCTTGTTCCTGCTTTGTAGTTGTTTAAACAGTTTCTCCACCCACACTGTTGAGAGATCTCTTTTAATTTCCTTGTAGCCATCACTTACTCAAAGTATTTAGTTTCTGTTTTGTAGCTTCCTATAGGAATCTGTAGCTTATATTTGTAATACAGTTGCCACATCTTTGAGCAACTTTCTCGTGGTTTGTTCAGAAATAATATCGGTAATTACTATGATAATCCTAAAGTGAGAGATCATCCACCTTATTGTACCTTACCTCTTTCCAATATTTGGTGAGCACTGTTTCTTACTCTCCATTCCCAAATTTTGTCCTAGCCAAACCAAAGACAAAGACAATTAATGATTTGACATAAATACTCTTGCACTGTATTTTTTTCTAGCACTGCTTTTTTTTTCTCGAATCTAAACAAGAGGGAGGACAACTTACAAATGCTAAGAGATAATTAGTGACAGGGCAAAGATGACAGGAGTACACTGAGCTTTTCCAGCAGGGGAGAAAACATTGCCTTCCAAGTAAAGGCTGAGGCAGTATTTCAGTTAATTCTTCTCAACAGTGAAAAATCTGTTCAAAATAAGCCAAACAAGAAAGCACAAGGTCCCAGATGAATATACTTATTACTTTCTGTAACCTTCTCAACAAAGCTATCAAGGCTAATGGTAGCATTAATAGAAGAATGCAAATCAAAAGCAATCCCTGGAGCAATTTATATCCATTCAGCAAGAGGGAATGCAAGCTGGTCTCTGAAAATTAACACCTTGTCAGATGGGAATAATGATGAGGAGAAACTCAGGATTGTAGCCTGGTAGTTAAGACACCCTACGTTTTCTTCACTGGTTGCCTGTTACAGTCCTACGGCTTTAGTAAATGAGCAAGTCAAAGATCAGTCCCTGCTAATTGGGATGTAGACACTTGCAGGTCTACCTGCTGTAGAGAGTCACTAATTCTAAATTACCGCTTTTGAACTTGACGTTGGGAGTCATGGTTACAGCACCATGTATGAATCGCAGAGCTTCAGAGGAGAGCACCTAAGAAGTCTGCTGTAATTCACATACCAGGAGGAAAAAAAGAGGACACACTGTACTGCATATTTTCTCATAATTAAATTGGTGTTATGCCACCAGTCATGGGAACAAGAAAAACGAAGTTTCTTAATGGCAATGGTCTAGTAAAACAGATATGTATTCAGTCCTGGGAACATGGAGGTGGATGCCTTAAACTGCCTTTCTTACTGAATCAGAGGAACTTCTTCAAAGCATTAGGTGAAATGCTAACATTCTGGCATGGTGTGAAAAAGTATTTTAGTTTTGTGAATAATAAAAATATTATTATTCTTAATAATAAAAAACTTAAGGACTGGCACAAGGTCTATAGCACATTGCAACACTGAGCCCATAATCTCAAACATAACAACAAACTTCTCTGTGTCAGGACATTCTGGAACTTAGATTTTAGAAGACTGCTGATTTATTTTTTCATTTCTATGTTTCTCCTTGTATTCTGTAAGTTAAAACCTTCCTTGTTTTTAGATAACTGAAGCAACAGCTTTTTCAATGCCAGCTTGATTCTTAGTACCACCTCTCCCACTGAAAATGCATATTTTCAAGATGGCCATGTAGTTAACCTTAACCATACTGAGGAAGAGATGCCCCCAAAAAGTATTTCATATCCTTCATATCTATTACATACAGAAATTTTTGCTTATGTCTGTCTATCTTACCACACTGGGCAAGGACCACAGTTTTACTTTCTGCAAAGTTGGAACAACACCTGTGTTACCTTCCATGAGGACAGAGGGAATTAGTTTATTTACATATGATTTTTACTGTGCCCTTTTCTTGGTCTTCCTAAAGGGACATAAAGGATCTTACAGGACTGTGATATATGCTGCATGGTTATTGGTAGTCAGTGATGCACTTATTGTAATTCAAGTATTGACCCTATACCTCCCATCTACCCTGTACTTCCCACCTTCCTGTCTACGCCACAAAATTTAAATTCAAGAATATGTTTATAGATTCTTTACTCAGATGCTTACAAAACAACTACATCATCTGCGTGTGCCTTTTTTCCCACTCTACCATGCCAAGCCCAATTAAAGAGGAGCAGACCTTGCAAAACGCACACTCTTTGGAGAGCAAAGCCTTTTTCAAATAATCAGACACCCAAGGAACGTTAGGGTCTGCTGCAGGAAACAGAGCTAAAGCTCAGCCCTGCCTGGGGATGCTTTTGCAGGAGATGATGCCACCAATCTCCCTGTTACTTCTGGGAATTCTTCCCAGTGGTCCTCAGCACTTCTTCTGTACCTGAGGAGGACGGCTGAAGGAGTCATCCCTCGCCCAAGGCCATTTTGGCACTACGCAAAGGGAGCCTGGGACAGCTCCTGGAAGCTCATTGACTAATATCACAAATCCTTAATTATTAGGATTTACCCAGGTTTTTAGGGTTGCCTTTCAAGTCTATTCTATATGGATACCAAAAACTATATGTGCTCTTCCACAAGTTTAACTAGCGATCACATGCACTTTAACCCTTAACTAATATTAATAGAATCTTTATTGCCAACTCTGCTTTTTAATACCAGATCTGGGAGTGATCTTGCAGACATGAAAAGAGTCCCGTTGACCTGACATTTAGTACTACACAGAGGTAATAATAAGACCCAAAGAGCATTCAATTTTTAAAGAAGAAAAATCATATGTAGCCATTATTTATTCATTTATGGAAAATAATACACTTTTTAATACGTTGTAAAAATGCAGCAGTAGGATCACAAATGCACAGAAGTGGCAGTGATCCAGAGAGATCTTCTGGGAGATTCAGGGAGAAAAGAAGCAGACATAATTATTAACAGGTTATTTTTCTTATGCAGTTTGAGTCCTCCCAAAATTTCATCTATAGAACTTTTAAAATTTCTGTGAACCAGCTATTGCCTCAGTAGAGCAATAGGACCCATTGTAAAAATAATTGAGAAACCTGTAGTAGTCAATATGAAAACTGCAACCCTTCAATAGCAGTGAGTTTAACAGGAAAGTTTTCAGTCCAGAACTTATGAGCTCCCCTGAGTATAGCTGTGAAGCATATATGTTTCTTAAACTACTGCTATTTTGTCCAAAGAGCTTACAAGTCTGGTTTCTTGCCAAGCCTTCCAAGGCCTTGCAGGTCTTAAATACTACATCAGAGACTCCATTTTATGCTCATAAAATTTATATTTTCTTTTTTTTTCTGGGGAAGAAAAAGACGATTGTTTCATACTGCAGATCCCAGGAAGGAACTGAGTTGTTTGGAAATGTTGCTGATCCCTGTTGCATGTATGTAGAACTGGGACCAGACAGGCATTTTACTTCAAGTAATCAGAACTCAAACATAGCAAACTTTTTGTGCTAGACAAACAGATATTCCTGTATTTTTGTTTAGTGGCAAGAGGGAATAAGAACCTTGATTTGAAGATAGTTCCTACATCTTCATAATCATGTTAAAATGCCTCATCCTATCTCACATTATTATTTTCAGTTCATACAGTCAGGGCATATTTAAAGTAGATCTTGAAACAACATCCACGCACTATTGTGCCATGCCCAAGAAAAATCCCGTTGTCTGTCCTGTCTGGGTCCTGACATTTTTTATTGGATTTTTTTGAGTCCAAAGTTGACATTTGAAGTAGGAATGATTTGAAGAAATAATTAAAAGATTCATGAATATGGGAAAGAATAATAACAAAATTTTGTCCACTGAAACTAAGGGGAATCAGGGAGCCCTGAAATTAGAAAGACATTTTTTCAGACTATCACAAGGAAAGCTCTTCAAGGAGAGAAGTATTTATTATTATAATTATCATCTCCATTAGTAAGGATGATAATGATTTAATAACGATTCTTATTTTAAGAGTATGGAGAGGCATCTAGCAATCAAATACTATTGTGTTAGGCACGATATAAACTTAAGTAAATGTTAATACCAGACATGAGGAATATGTTTACACTGCTAAACAAAAGGGGCCATGGAACAAGGCTGAACACCATATTCCTCGTCGTATGCAGATGGATATACCTAAGTTTTTTGAAGTACATAAGTTAGAAGCATGCCTCTACAGAATGAGGGAGAGGCATT
Source organism: Elanus axillaris (assembly GCA_026212715.1). Classification (NCBI taxonomy): domain Eukaryota; kingdom Metazoa; phylum Chordata; class Aves; order Accipitriformes; family Accipitridae; genus Elanus; species Elanus axillaris. The sequence continues at coordinate 27,282,560 of JANZLQ010000013.1, read as the reverse complement.
GATATTCAGATAGTGTTGTAGACCTCAAAACCATCTGGCCAAATAAGCTGGCAGTGGAGGAACTGATAAAAAGCTGACCTTGTAACAAAGAGTGGTTTACTTATATTGAATCTCATTTAGTGACAAGACAAGCTAGATGGAGGCAATTGCAAAGAGCACATCATGTAGGAGGGCAAGAGAAGAGCTGGCTCACTGTGGTGGACATGATGAAGCTCCTTGCTGGGCACAGAAAAACTAATTCTGTGAAGCACTTAAGAGCTTATAAACATGACGGGCAGGGCAGAAGAGTCAAAAGAAGAAAACAACAGAAAAAAAGGCCCGCTCCTAAGGAAGGACAAGCACCAGGACACAAGAAAAAATACCAGAACCCAGACTGGACACAGACCTGGAGGGGCTCAGGTCCAAGTGTTACACTCTGGACACATAGCAGCTCTGCTCTGGGAGCAGTTGTCCTTAATCGGTGTGGAGATATGCCAATTAACCTCATGGCCAGAGATCATCCGTTCTCTGGTACTCTTCTGTTAGCAGGAGAGACAGAGAGATGAAGTAAAAAAATAGATAAGGAGAAGAGATAATGAAATAAAGAAAAAAAAAGTCAAGCAACCTAGGATACTTTTGAAGATATGTAAAGTACATAGCAAGTCATCATTTCCCCAGGGATTCTAATGACTGGTTAAAATGTTCATGAATGTGCTACGTCTTCACATACTTTCCAGTTTCCAGAAGAGCAGAGAGTGATAATAGACTGATTCTCTGTCCTTTATGTCTGTTAAAAACCGTTTTCTCCACCCTCTGAAACCCTAATCACGGCCAATCGAAGTGAAAGTTCACATAGACCAGCCTCCACGATGTTGCAATTCAGTATAGACCAGTTTCAAAAGACTCCAAAACGTGAGGAAAGACAACAGAGAGAAAATGCAAAAATAATGAAGTGTCCATAGTGTCGTGTTGAAACATGAACACAGGGATGCACAGTGTATGCGTGCAATGCGAACATCTACAGCACACCTCCATCCTACACCGCCTGCCTGGCCAGCGGACCTGCTCTCCAGAGTGTGCTGTAAGAGAAGGTGCAAACCCTTTCTGGGACTGTGTATGAGCACTATACTCAGTGAATGAATTCATTTTTTAAGGCTCTCCTGTCAGGCAGAGGAAACACTAGAAAACAAGTACTAGTTTAGCAAGAAAAATATCTAAAGGAAAACCATACAGTGCTGGCAAATAAGAATACTGAATACCTTAAGGTTTATTTTGTATATAGCTTGATTTTTCACCAATCATCTGATGCACTAGAAAGTCTGGTGTTTCTATTTAACTTTTTTTTTTTTTTTTTTACTTTGTTGCACTTAAATCAGCTCTAATTTGTGCAAATATTTACTTAATACCAACCACAAATTGTGAAACAAGGAGTGCTTGCAAGGCAGCAGTTAAAACAGCGCTCCTTCTCTCTTGGGATGCCATTGCTTCTACAAACATGGATTCAGCCTCTCACAGTATGTAGAAAATATGCGAAAGAAATATAGTTAAATGTTAGATTTACCCTCTGGTGACTTTCTCCTGCATATTGTAGGAACAGTAGCGGCCACCAAGGAAAACGGGAGAAGTGCAAAAATATTTAAGTCACTTACAGAGCAGGAATGAAATCTGGCAGCAGTATTGTTGCATTATTCTGTGAAACGAGAGACAAGTAGAAGTGCTCCATGTTTTTTCACTGCTCATGCTGTATTAGACATTTGGTGGGTAGCAGCTGTGCAATACCACTGTAGTCTCATATTTGTCTGCATCCCAGTACCACCTTTATTTTCTCATAACATAACTTCCTTAAACTTTTCAGCATTTGATGTAAATTTTCCAGGCTTCTTTTTCTCTACATTTAAGAATAGGCAAAGGCAAATCAGTCATTTGGAAAGGAAAAGAGAATGACGTGTAGTAAATATTGTGAAAACCTATGTGAAAAAAACACCGAATAGTTGTAAATAATTTATCATAGATTTTAAAACAACACTGAAAAACTAAAAGTTAGAGCTGCCAGCACACTCACAATGTTTCAACACTTCATCCATTTGCACACTGCATACCTCCTCACCTCTTTTGTCTAACTGTGGAATTGGGACTGTCTTTTCTGTATATGCCTTTTTTTTCTGTAGTGTCTAACTGTTGCATAAGGGGATTTAAATTTTTTGTGGTCCTCTAGAACTGAAATAAACAAACAAATAAATAATTCAAGCACATTCAAGCTGGGAAATATCAACAGAATAGAATAGAACAAATTACTTTAGTTGTGGACATTTGGTGTCTAATTAGAGTACAGGTTGTTACATCTTAAGTACAGTGCCTCTGCCAGCCCCCACCAAAGCAGCTGGGTGGGTTCAGATGGCTGCAAAAAGCCTTGCTGAAATCACCGAGGAAAGGCTGGTAACAGAAAAATAATAACACTATACTAATATAATAATAACATAATACTCCTTGGTTCATGCTCTGTTTTGTGCAAGCCAGATATATAGAAGAAAACTACATAGCTGGCTGCCCTATGCTATGCCAAACTATGCGGGCTATTCTCTATCCACTGTGCAAAAGCACCCGTGTTAAGTTAGCCAGCCCTGGCACACATCAGTCAGTTAAATTAGTCCCAAAATGAAACTTACCTCCCTGTGTTATACTTGAGAAAGTTGCTACCAGGAGCTGGAAATGAAAGAGTAAAGTAGTAATGAACACCATCAAATAATTTTATACAGATGAGGCTTAAATAAAAATAAATAGAGTAAGAAATTGGTTCTTTCGAAACTAGTTTCCATAAATGGAAACAGGTTAATTACCTACCATTATTCAATAATACTGAGGACTATAAGAAATAAATAGAAATGAAGAGTCCTGAGAGAGAGAAGGGAAAAATGAAATCAGAATATACAAACAGGGCAAGAAGCTAAAGGCTCCGAAGGAGGGGAAGAAAAGACCTTGACTTAGTACTACATCAGTTCAGGATATACTGAAAAAAAACCCAACCAAACAAAAAAGGAATAATTAAAATAAAAATGAAAGTAAAAGACAACAACCTTTAAGATTTAATGTAGTTTACAGAAACAGAAAAATAATAAATCTATAGTTTCTGTTGGGGGATACAACCTCAGTTTCTAAACAGTGTAGGTGAACTGGGCTCTTTACATTGTATATTTCTGTTATAAGTCTTTGATTGTTTTTTTAATTAGAAAGTTTACTTAGATAATAAAAATACCTCTACTATTTTTGCATACAAATTAAGCTTCAGAGAGAAAAGAGATTGATCAATTTGCTGTTATTATGAGACAGATTTTTAGCCCCAGTTTAACAATTTTTCTATCAGTATTCCTCTCACTAGCAAATATATATTCAAAAGATAGCAGATCTTCAGCCAGTACAAACTGGAATTGCTGTATAGTCTTCAGTACAGTCACACTGATTTACACCACCTTAACATCTGGCTTATTGTTTCTATTACCATTTTTCTATTACTTGATGCTGCTTCAATTTTCTCCAAAGCCAGAGAGATCTAAGTTATAACAGACAGTTACTTATACTATTGGTAGATAATAAAATAAAAAGAAATGGTTCTAATGGCTTCGTTGGCACTTTATGGGTATGCAGCAAAACAAAGACAAGGGTATCACTCTAATGAGATTGCAATCTATGTTATATGTAGGCTAATGCCATCCCCTCTTCAAATTTCCCAGTGTTTCATATTCTTAGGGCCTTTGCGATTTCTGCAAACTGTTTTGGCTGAAACGTTGGGAGAGAAGGGTGACCCAGAGCAGAGACGGATCAAGGGCAGACAGGACTTTGCTGAGCAAGCAAAAAAAATTAAAGAGACTGTGACTGGGAGGTAGTAAAACACACAGAGAGTTATTTGGCTAGCTTGGGCAAATGGTTGGAAACCACGGAGAAGGTTGTTGCTAGAGCTTAAGCAGTCTGGAACAGATCAATAGGAAATGGAGAAATAACAGGGAGAAGAACTGCGTGAGACATGCTGGGGTGCAAAAGGATGGGAAATGGCCAGAGAGGAAGCGAGACTGCTAAAAGAGCCAAGGAGGGGGAATGGAGGTGATCTGGGACTAATGAAAAATCTCAGAGAGAGATTAGGACTGAGACCCAAGGGGAAGGGACGTGGGCATCAGAAGAGTTGAGAAAGGAGCATTGGACATGGATGGGCCAGCGGGACTGGTATGACGTATCTGAAGAAGGCAAGTTGGGGCAATGCGGGCAAAGAAAAAGAGAATAGGAAGAACTCAGAGAGAGAGAAAACGGAGGGATAGAGCAGGGCCAGATGACAGAGATTTAAGCTTGGGGAAATAGGCAGGGGCTGAAGAAACCCCTGCAGAGCCCCAGGGGGAAGCTACAGCTCCCAGCACCGTGATGTGCTGGCATTCATGGACCCACGCTGCCCGGTGGCACAGGAAGCACCGACAAACAAAAATTCTCCCCCAGGTTACCCCCAAAACAGTCACTGCGTATACCTCATACATCTGGAAACTTAAGCTCTGTGAACACAATGGGGAATCACATCATTCATTCACTTCTGAACACAGTTCTGGGGAGGGGAAAGTTCCAGACATCTTTCCTTCTTTCTCTCTTCTCTGAGGCTGATTATTGTTTCATTATGGTTAACATGAAATTTGCCACAGCCTAAAACCATATGCTACATAGCAAGACAATATGCAAGATAAGAAAGACAATTCTGTTTCAGTAAAAAACTGTATAACGCAGCTGGCCAAACTCTGCTAATGCTGTTTTGAAGACATGCTGCCGGGAAAGGTGAAAGTAAGACATTAATGTTTTCAGGACTACATTCTCCCTGCTCAGCTTCTTGGTTTTGACTCACTCCTTCCCTCAACCAAAACTCCTGCTCCAGCCACCAGATCCGATCCCCGTCACACAGCACTCTAAATCACAGCACTGAGGGAGTTTTCTGGTTACTCTGAGATTCACGAATTGCCCCCACAGCACACTCTTTCTTCAGAAGCCGAGCACACAGATTATGGATCAGAGTTTTCGCCCGTGGCCTGGCTAGCACAACCACTGCCTTTCACCAGACCTTCATCCCAGGAGGAAGAGCTGGGACAAGGAGGAGCCCTGGTGTGCCCAGGCCCCAGCTTGATGCTCAAAGGACCAGGAGCCAGGATGCCCAAGCTCAGGTCAGACGCAGCCTGTGGCAAACTCTTTTACCAGCTTCACATCCCTAAATAGTCAATATAATAGCCAGCAGTGTATTTCTCTTGCTCCCTTCTTGATGTTGGCACTGTTGTTACTGCCTAACACAACTAACGCTATTTCTATCTCTTGGTAAAATAGAAATTCTTTCATATTCCTCCATTTTAAACCCAGGAACATTTGCAGTTTTAGTCAAAGTACCACATGTGAAAAAGTCTAGAAAACCCACGTTGTTTTGTTGAAAATGGATCTTGCTTATTACAGCCTTGTAGCTATCAGTGCTTGGTGAGCAGTTTGGGAATTACTAATCTAGATGAAATGGGAACAATTTTTAGTAACCATCATAATGGAACAAACAGCAAGCAAGAGGGAGAGAGTCAGTGAAATGACTGAAAATTCATGGGGGAAAAGTGTCTTGACAGCTTACCAGAAAAGTCCATTAAAAACCACAGTCCTTCAGATCAGCTGCTTCTACATGTGAGCTCTTCAGCCCATACAGTTATTTCTTTAATTGTCCTTAAAAATTTTCAAACCATCAGTTGGAACTGAAGTGTTTGTCTTGTTGCTATGATTTCTTAAATTCTTAGAAAAGATTACTTTTTAAATAATCTTTTCTTCTTGCCAGGGTTTTTGGTGTGTTTGTTGGATGAGAGAAGAGAAACTGGAGAAGTCTATCTTTTGCATACAATAGACCTGAACTTTTCTCCCCCCCTAAAGGTCTGATATGATTGAAATGTGGAAGATTGCTGTTTGTACTGAAGGAGAAATGGAGGCTGGTTTGTTACAGCAGCACTCCAACAGACTCGCTTGAAATAGAAGTGCTGTGCTGCTTTTCCAGCACTGCTGCCTGGGTGACTGACAAACCTGTCACAGCACTTCCACAAACAGCAGCAAAAGGCACACATTTCCAAGTGGATGGTTTTCACAGAAATCTTATACAGCAGCCCGGTTATTCCCTTTCTTAAAAAATAAACCTTGTTCTCCAGATATGACTAATACCCCTCTGCATATTTTTCTTTCATCTAAAGTTTAATGGCTTCCTTGTTTCTATTTGCAACATTCCATTACATTAATGATAAATCACACATCTTTGAGCAACTTGACATTTGTTTATTATATCCATTTTTATCTTTTTTACTTTGGAGTGGTTAATTCTTTGGCACAATGTGTTTCTCATAAATCCCTGTGTATTTTTTTCATGAATAATATATAATATATAGATGGGTTTGTGGTTTTTTTTTAATGAGTTTGCATAAAAAGCTTTTATTTGTGAAAGGACTGACTGAAAAGGAGCAGAAGATTAGGAAAAGCTGCCATCTCCTTAAAGTGAAGGTTTGGATTTATGGATGACAGAAGAGACAAAACAGACCTTATTTCCCTCTGCCTTTAGGCTTGTTCCCTTTTCTCCCCTGTTTCAACCAACTGCCACAGCATTCAAGCCCTCCACTTTTCTGACAATTTACCAATCCCTAGCCAAGAAACTAAGGTGGTTTTAAGCTGCTGTACTTCGGGAGTCTGTTGAATCTTTTTGGTCTCCTGACTGCTGTGATGCTGAAAGGAAATTGCACTTTTAAGCAGCTTTTGTTTCATAATTCAAAGGCGGTGGAAACTGAAACAATAAATTAAAAAGGTCTGAGACAAACAACAGATCAGAGAGATTGCCCATATGAATGAAGACTAAAAGAAAATGTACTAAAACACTCTGAATGAAAGGATGGAGTTGCTAAAAGCTCCATCAGAGTAGCTGAATCTCTTTAGAAATGTCAAAAAAATGGAAGAAAACTCAAATGACATTTTCCTCTGCATGTAATGAGGAGCACTTAATGGAAGACATCAGGTATTTTTCATGGCTGGCTGGTTCCACAGCATCTGATTTGCCTAATAGCTTGTACAGAAACTTAGGTAGTACTGCTACCCATTCTATAAATATATTTCACATGCATCTGATTTTTATCAGATGAGATGAAAGGAAGGTGAAAAAACAGAGGACTTTAAGACTGATCAGAGGCTGAAAAGTCTACCTTACAACTTATAAAAACCCAGTTCCCGGTTGGATTTAGAATAAAATAACTCAAAATAAGACTATGTAGACATCAGGCTTTCATCCTCTGCCTTTTGCTGTATAATGCGAGCTACACATTTCTGGGCAGACTCTGACCTTCCAACCAGATGTGCATCTCGAAAAGTACATAAAAAAACCCCAAGAACCTGTGGCAGAAGGGCCACAAAACTCAGTGTTCAAGATGAACAAAATAATATGCGTTGTGGTACTTTCTCTGACAAAGCACTCTGACTTAGGCGATGCCTAGAAAATAGGAAACATGCAACAGAATAAAAGGAGCCGCATTATTTCTCAGGGTTTCTGAGTGCCACTGGTACACAGGCAAGGAGAATTATGACAACCCTGTTAGCACGTAAGAGCTCCTCACAGGGCTATAGACAGTGCTCCCCCAAAAGTTGAGTTGACAGCCCAGATGAAAGCAAGTGAAGCAGTACTTTTCCCAAGATGGGCATCGGTATATAAGTCACTGTGTTGCTACAGGTTTTTTAGCAATTCTGAAATTATGCTCTGGCCAGCACAAGATAATATCTAATACTTTCTTCTAAATCTGATAAAATTAATAACTCTACATTTATAAAAGGTATTTTTCCTACTTTGAAATTATGCCAGTGCTTTCAACATTGCCGGTAGTATGAATGGCGATTTAAGGTAGCTACAGAGAAAGCAAGAGTTTGGGAAACTAAATAAGGTGACTTTAAAGAGGTCCCAGCCCTGAGGAACCGGGACAGAAAAGTGAAAATCCTATAGACAACAGATGTCCTCCAAGCAGGGTGTTGCACAATCTGCTTTCAGCATTAAAATAAAAAAAAAGTTAGACCACTGGCTCGTGACAGAAGGAACCAAATCAGCCTGAGTGGATCGGTACAAAACCTGTCATGGCTGTTCCTTTGAGTGACTGTGGCCATCTGAAACACAAGGAAAACAGCTTGCCAGCTCACAAAGGAAACTGGCAAATTGTCCTAAGACCACAACCTTATGCTTTCAGCTAAACATATACAGCTCTCAAGTTGAAAACAAGCTTAGGAGAACATTAATAGCTGCAAGCACATTCTCTAGAGCATATGATAAAAACACAATTATGCCTGATAATAAAGAAAGTGTTGGATAAACTGCAGCATTTTAAGACAGAGGAAGCAATTAGGCTGTTAGCACAGGGTGGTTGGAAGCTCAAGCACATAGCCACTACTATCAAGCCAGGGGAATCTCTCAAATCCAAAAGGAATTCTCTTTAAAGACAACAGAGAGCAGTAAGTTTAACAGATTATATAAAGGTCATTTAAGAATGTAAAAGTAAAAAAATAAAAAAAACAAAAAAAAAAAAAGAAAACCAAAAAACCCCACAATCCAAGAAACACAGAATAATGTTTTACTCTGGTCTCTACTGACTAGCAGTACTGGGAAGCTACCAGGACACGTTATATGTGCTAAACCAGAAACCAGGACAAGCAGGAGAGCGTGTGTTGGTGGTGCATGAAAAGCCAGCCCAAAGTAAGCATACACATACACATACAGGATATGTGGAAAACTGTTTTCTCGCATCACTATTATTCAGTTTTCTGTAAAATAGTTTCTTCTGAAAGACAGTGACTGTGCATGTCAAAGATGGTTTACTCTCAGGTGCAGTATACCCGACGTAACAGTAACAGTCTGTGATTTAGTGAACATTAATTTAAACAGTCTTCAGTAGCATAGATTTAGTTATTTCATGGAAAGTATGTTTCCTAATTTTCATTAATCTCAGAAACCCTGAGATGACAGATGGTAAATTAAGGAGTAGAACAGGTTACAGGGTAAGAGTCCAATGTTATACACCATTTTTCAGGGACAGGATGGATGGCAGATACAGTGGAATACCAGCTGCCACCTTCTGACACTCATCTAAGGCAACACAGGGAACAAGTTGGTCTTTGACATCAGGAATTCAGGAAAGAATTCAGTGTATGCAGAAATGTAAGGAGAAGTTAAACATAGCAACAAGAGTTAACACAATACGGGGTCCTGGAAGCAGCGATGGCTTCGGGTAAATGGCAAAATATGAATTTCTATCAAGTACTGTGACTGCAGGCAGTAACAGGTGCCCAACGGCTTGCTCGCGGCATTGTAAGGTTGTTATTCTCCCGGACACGTCCTGAGGAGGAGTGGACAACTGCACTTTCACCAGCAAGTGGACGATAAAAGAAAAGTGTGCTGAAATTTGTCTACTAAGGTCGCACACAGATAGAAGTTGCAGATAGGCAGGTAGGTCCCAAGACATTATAATGTCAGAACAAATGCATTTAGTACTAGAGTCTCAATGCAATTCCAAGCATCACAGTGCCTGGGTTCTAATTTTATAACAGGACCTGTGTTTTGAGGCAGAAAAAGAATAGCACAAACACAGATATCACAGGAAAGCTAAGGATGGAAGAGGAGGAATTAAATCATACAAGTAGGAGTTACAAGACCCTGTCCAAAAGAGGATTAATCATATTACCTCCATGTGCTAACTTTTACCTCAGGGATGAGAGGCATAAAACACTGAGATGGAGTCAGAGAGCATTTCAGGTTCCAGGAGGAAAATATGTACTTAATTCTCAGCCAGCTAATAAAAAAGAAGAAAAAAAAATAAAAAACAACTGATAAACGTTACTGCTTTGCTGTGTGCCCTTAAAGGAAACCCTGTTGTTTGGACATTTGTAACACAAGGGTTAATGCATGTACATGAGCAAAGGGCTCCTTTTAAAGTCCTGTCTAAGATTTTCCCTACAGCACTAGCAGAAAATGTATGGAAATACTACTCTCCCACTTAATTCATGGGGTGTTTGGAGGATTAATTAGTTAATGTTTATGCAGTGCTTTGAAGATCAAAAGCATGGTATTAGCACCACATGCTATTGTAAGAGGCAACAAGAAGCAGGAAATGAGAAACCTCCATCTCATAAAAGGAAAGAGTTTGGTGCTTGTTAGTTATCAAGTGTCCCCTTCATTTGTTAGGTCTTTCAGTCGGGAAGACCATCTTTATGTTCTTCTTTAAGTTGCTAAGGGTTACGTTTCAATGGCTGTGAACTAGAACTAGCAACAATAGCTCTTCAGACCATTAGGCAGCTGGGAAGAATGTCATTACTGCTACCCACCTGCACCTTTTGCTTCTTTGCAGTGGAGGAAAAAGTAGGGGAGAAGATCCAATAACAACATGGTTTGGGTGTTACAATCCTGCCATTGATGTAATCATCCAAAAGTCTAACCTAGTGGTAAAGAGTAAATACCACAGACCAGAAGATGTTTTCCATAGCACATTCACTATCAGGTGGAGTCTTAAGTCACAACTGCTCATCCTCTGAAAGATCAAGCACAATTTGCTGGCTCCTGAACAAGCTGCTGTTTGCCTTTATGGGCATGCTATAGGGCCAAGCCCCAGAGCTGCAGGTGTGCAGTAGCTACAGCTAAATTTTCTGATCTGGTTAGGAAAACCAGATGGTCAGGAAGCCTGTTCAGAACTAGATAATATTTCCAGGTGGAAAGGGAGAGCTTGTCCAAGAAACCTCAGAAATGGAAGTACATTCCAACCGGTTTTATGCAAAAGGTCAGAACAGATCATTACTGTGGTCGAAGCAGGCCATAGCTAAGGTCATGTGCCAGCCCTCATGGTGTTACGAGATCAGGAACTCCTTCGCCAATAATCTCCTCTCCCACAGAAACTGAGGTGAAGGATCCAAAGGTCTTTCTAGCTTCCTGGGCTTTTAAAATAAAATATTTCCAGAGATGTCCCTGCTTTCTAATCTGCTCATGGTGAGGCTTCACTTTTCATTTTGAGCGTTTCACTCTTCTGACTCAACTAAATATATTAGTTTAATTTTATATGGTGGGGAAAAAAGCAAAAAAATTCATTAGCAGCCACCAGTATTTTAGTATTCTGCCTCACGCTATGTACATTCCCAGTTGCATTTCCTCCTGGTGAAATTGCAGGCTAGAGTTCTTGCATCTTTTACGCTCAACAGTGCGGCATGCATGCCCTAAGGAAAAACAAAGCACAAGAGTTCAAAATGCCTTCAGGGTCGTGTTCAGTACCTCTGTTGAGATATCCCATTGTTCCGCTTGCCTCATCAGAGTACTTCAAGTTGAACTGCTTCCTCTGTAGGAACATAAAAATCAGCTTTATCTGAGGAAAGTGAAGATCCCTGGGAAGGAAGAAGAGCCCAAGGACATAGTTGAGCTTCCGAGGCTCCTGGGCTGGGCTGACTTTTGGCCTGCCTTGGACATCCTGTATATTTGTTTCAGGGCATAAAGTACAGAGCCACCACCTCCCAACAAAATTAAACTCCTGAGAAGAGAGATTTCTATCCAGCAACAGAGCAGGATTCTGTCTGAAACTTGTTATCCTGAAGCTTCATCATAAATTCTTCTTTCACTCTTCTAGTTGAACTAGATCACTTAAAAAAAAAAAAAGACAGAGTTCAGCACCAGTTCCTTTGGTGTTAAATGACTGGGCTTTAAATGAATCTTTTGGGTTATAGGAGACCCTAAACTAACTAACCTGTCAAATGCATCATAACTTGGTTAATAAAGGCTTGGCAGCAAAACAGTTAAAGTGTTTTGCTTCAGATCCTACTTCTTGAGTTCAAGACTCATTGGGGACTGTCAGAAAGACCTGCTCCCATTTGAACTGGCTCCAAATAGCTTATCACCAGGCAGGAGACTTAAATGCTGGCCCCATTACTCCTTTGAGCATAACTGGAAAGAGGCACAGCTCTACTTAACCCAAATTAATCTGTTAGGATGGCTTGCTTCAAGCAGCCTGCAGGTAGCCGTAAGCCTGGGAACAGTAAATGGGGAATTTGCTTAAAACTCTCTTTAGCTGTAGACTACCCAGTAACTACTCATCTTATGGTAACTGTAAGTTACTAGAAAAGCTGGAGTGTTTCCCAGGTTAAGTTTATACAGGTTCAAAATCTTGTTCAGTGCAGAAGCACATGCTGGAAATAATGAATCTTTTCTAGTGCTAGAGGTAACAGACTTTAGATCCTCTTCTTTTTCTTTCAGTAAAACTGCAGCAGATCCACCAGTTTCTAAAAGCTAAAGGTTTGCACAGACCAAAACAGCATTTTGAAAAGGCAACCTTGTCCATCCTCCTCCACCCTGGGACGAGAAAGCTCCTAAAAGGATTAATGGCTCCAAATGGCTGTGGGGAAAGCTGTAATCTGCATTTAAATAGAAAGATTCCCAAGTGCCCAGGTATTCATTTTTCTTTTTATAGCAGGAGGCAGAGCATTTTTTATGTGTACATTTTCATGTTAAAAGGACACTGTGGTGCAGGTCTGTGGTTTATCTCGCTAGTGCACAGCCAGCTGGGCATAACTTTACCTGCCAGAGTAATGCTGAACGTTTGTCCTGAGCAACATCCTAAGAAACAAATACGGCTAGAAGGCAAAATTGTGTGAGGCTTTTGTTGTGCGGCTAAGGCAGAAAACAGACACAATCACACAATACAGAGGAAGGACCAGGTTCATAGAAGCTCATGTGCAGGGGCAGCACCAAGCAAAGTCTGACCTGGGAATGAAGACCTGGGCAGAGCTGGCTGACTCCTCAAATCCCGTCCCTCACCATAGCAGATAATTCATGCCTTCCTCATATATGAAATGGCAACCAAAAAAAAAAACCTCCAAAAGCTAACCATCTGTAAAGAAAGAAAACTCTGTTGACATCTTATACTAACGTACACCAGAAAAATAAAGCAGAACAAAGTCTATGCAATCCCCAGACAAAAGCCTGGGGAGGCCACATAAAGCTGATAGGCACAAAACTCAAGGGATTCGAAGGAATCTGAGCAGATTTCCACGAGTATGTAAAATCCCTCACTGCGCTACTGATAAGTTAATATTCAGATAACTATGTCAGGTGAAATTGCTTAATTAGAGCTCTAATTTGTTTCCAACCATTCAGAAAAGAATATTAAGAAGAATCTCCTATTTTAATTAAGAGTTCATTTTCGATAAGCGGGTGATTCTATCAGTCACTGACAGCTACACGGAGGATGACATATTTATGTGTTTATATTTTTGCATCGCTATATATTCACACCCACAATCAGATTGGATGTGTGACATATTTAAGGCTCAGTTCTGACAGATGCTTAATCATAAGTAATAATAAGTAATCCCATAGGTTTACCTGAGTAAATGTTTGCGGTGTAGAGACCCATTTAGAGTTCATTGCTATTATGCGAATTTCCACTGTGACTACAACCCCTCAAAATGGCTCAGGTCCCATGTGTTGTATGTTTGAGGGTCCCGTATAGAGTAGGAGGTCCCGGTTCCTCTCTCTGATGCAATGAATCTCAGGCGGCTTATGGAAGGTGACGCGGCTTTTACCTGTAACCCTGCTACTTACTGCTTTGTTCTGGAAGGTGAGAGGTGTGGAGAGAATCAGTACATAAGCGAACCTGGCTCTCTCCCTTCTCAGCCAACCTTTAGAAAAATAACTGGTATTGTTACATTTGGTATGGATCCTGGTGCGGTACTTGCTCTCAGCGCTTACCTTCCAGTGTGGATCGCCTTGGAGGGAAAGATAGAAGAATGCTTTACTTGCTGTCTTAATTGCAAGCTAGATACACAACTGTGCAAGAATACAAAAAGATGAAGCTTCTCTAATTAATATATATATATACACACAGTGGTAATTTCCCAGTAGACCAACCAAACCAAACTGAAACATCTTCAGTATTTAAATACCTATTGGGCACACAAGGAGTTCCTGGCTCACAGGTATGTAAGTGGTCCTTTAGGCAACCGCAACTCTTTGGGATCCAGCCTTGCTCCTCTGTTTCTGCCCGGCATTGCCTAGAAGGCTGTTAGAGAACGCATTGCAACCATGCTGGACATGCTGACTCTCCCTAGGGCTTCCCTCCTACAAAAAGTTTGGCCAAACAGCTTCATAGGAATTAGCCAAAGTTACTATATTGTGAAACATAACGCACTTTTATGTCTTAACTTACATGAGTTTAGCTTTGTATTATTTAAATTTTCCCTTTGTTCTTTTTAAGTACAGCATTAATGAAATGATGATTAAGGAGTTATTCCACTCTTTCCTCTTTCTCATTGCTGCACTGAGCCTTCCTTTGTTAACTGCGAAAATGTTTAAAAATCATTAAAGTAGTTAGCACCTTATTAACAAACATCTGTTATTTCCGAACTTCTAAGAGCCTGAAAAATCGGTATGTAGTGAGATGACTGTTAGGTAGAGGTTCATCCCAAACCCCAGGCTCCCAGCTGTCTTGTCGAGCACAGCTGGGTCAGGATCCCTCTGTAACTGAACTTTCTGCTTGTAGGTGAGATGAGGCAATGGCAGCGACCAGACCCAAGTATTTTTTGTAGACCCACATGGGCTTCAGTGCTGTCTGCACACATCTCATGGTCAGAATTGAAGCTGCTAAACACACTCTCAGGACTAAGAAGAGTTTACACTCCAAATACATGACAGCTGTTAATAAATAATTATTAAAATAATTACTAACATATTAAAATATCAAAAAACTGATGTTAATATCCATAATAATGAAGGATGTTGTTTTTCATACAGAGAGTAATGTGCAGTAAATGTGCAATTTTAATTGCACCTAAGTGAGATATGAAATTAAAATCAGTATTAAACTAACATGCCCTTCCTGGCCCACCTCCTGGCTTTAAAGTACAGCGGCTCCATCTGGGCATTCAGGAGACACTTACCCCAAATTTAGATCACTCCTTACTACTGAAAGCCCATGGCTTCTGCCTGAGCCACAGGAGGGTGAGCATTCTTCCTTTCATTCCTCTGCTGCTTACAAATCTCTCCTCCTTTTCTTCCCATAAAGAAAAAATGCTTAAACGGCAAACAATGGCACAAGAGTAGAAAAACCATAGCTGGGGACTGGAAGGATGACATCAGCCCAAGGTCTGGGACAGATTTTAGTTTGCTGTTAGGTGTATAGTCAACAGTGTTTACTTTAAAATCAGTTTGACTTCAGACCACTCCAGATGTATGCAATCACATATAAAATTCCAATACAGGCACCTCTGGCTTGGGTGAGCTGATCAGTAATATTTATTTATCTGTCTCGCTGCCCTTGCTGGAACCTCCTCATGTTTACCATAATGTAATTCCATTTGGTTGTCAGATCACTGGTTTTCTCTTATTGTGATCAGATTACACTTGGAAAGTTTCCATTTTGAAGGATATTTTGTATTTCCTGTAACTTTAAAACGTACCCTAAGCAAAATTTATCTAGGAACTAACTCAATTCAGAGCCTACCAAGGCAATATAGCAGTGATGAAGGTGCCAGCTTTGAGTCATGCTGTGTATTGGGTGACCTCGGAGACTTGCAGCCACCAATTCTGTGAATTTTAAAGCAAGGGCCATGAAGAATGACTTATCAGCTTCTTCATATAAAGCGTGTGTTGCCTATATGTAGGCTGTTTGTGAGAAAGCTGGCATTCTGCATTGCTCCTGAATACGGCTTGCCAGCTTGCAAATAAAAGCTCAAAACCCCAAATTGTTTAGAAACAACTGCTTATTTTAGATTTGCATAGCTCTACTAAACCCATCACTCCTTTCAGATAGAATTGAGCACCTCAATTTCCCCACCATTCCTAAGAACAAAACATAATAATGTCCAAAAATGCGAATCTGGCTCTGAATTCTCAATTTCAGGTTAGAACTCTCTATTCTTAGGCCACAAGGACTGGATATCCAGCAACATTGTTAAGGTGGGGGGATTCCTGGTAATAGGGCTCACGCCGCAGTGGTTTTTAGGCCAATATTAAAGGTCACTTGGCAACAGAGTTCCAGTTCAGTAGATCTTCTTTCTTTCTATCCAAAATGTAAAGTGTATCATCAGGTTTGTTATTTCTAAGATTAACCAGAACAGAATAAGCATGCTACTTCTTATCTTTCAGTATTTCATAAAGTATTCTGATCACTGTTTTAAATATATTGATAGCTGTGCTAGATGTCATTATTTTTCTTCTCATGGCGATGTTAGCAAAGGTATAAATGGATTCAGTTCAGTCAGTAAAGAAAAATACACTCTGTATTTTTTCAAGTACATCATGAGTATGCCACATATATAAAATCATATCTTGGTGTCGAGTGTAATATATGAAACAGGCTGATTTCCATCTCACTCACATAGTCCATTTATTATCTATAAATGTAAAATATTCCAATTCCATAATGGATTTCTTTGCATTTATAAAAGCCTTATCACACCTCTTGTACAGACAGTAATGAGAAACCTATATATTTCCTGACTTGCTCACTCACTCACTCACTGTCTATACCTTTTTTTTTTTTTTTTTTTTTTTTATTTTATTACTGAGACAGTTTGCTGTGCCTGAAAGCCCTGGGACAAGCATGCCCTGGGAGCTCTCTCAGCCATGTGGGGAAATGAGTTCCAAGAATCCATGAAGAACGCAGCCAGTTTAGACGGGGCCATCCAACAGTGGATGAGCCTAATGCAATTGTTGCAGAGGAGCATGGACAGTAGTAAACTCTTTGTTCAGTTGCAGGGCCCAGAACATTAAGAGCTTTATAAATCACACCCAACATTTTAGCAAATTAAACACTCTTTTCACCTGTGGACAGACATTTTGATATTTCACCATGACATACTAATTGCTGAATTCTTCCCAAATGTGGATGACAGCCTGTTCCTTCAGCACTGAGAATATTACATGCTGAATCGCCCGTGTTGTACACTCGTGAGCTTAGTAAATCCCAGTTAAGATTAGCAGTCTGGTAGAGGCACTTTTTACCACAGCTTATGTTACAGGGTTTTTTTTAAAACATTTGATTGTTTGGTATCAGACTGCTAGTCTCCGAGTGGATATAAGGCACTGTCTTGTATTTTAAACTTCGGTATGTGAGCCCACGACTCAGTATGATCTCTTGGAAAAGGAAGTTTTATGTAAGTTAAAAACATATGCATGTTTTATAACAGCAATAACTTCTTATGAAAAAGTGATATATTTTTATTATATAAGGGACACTGCTGGTTCATCAGGGACTCACAATGCTCAGTGATTCAACGCCTGCTATGTACTTAAAATGTTTTGTAGAGTACTTCAGTGTGTTTGCCTAAGAAGTAAAAATTGCTATAAAAATGTAAGTTGCGGTAATGGTGTTATTGCAAGACATTTTTGCCAGCCACAATGAATGATTTCTAAATGCCACAGTGTGATTAAGCTGTAAGGCACAACAGGTTATATTACAGTGTGAAGCCCTAGGTGTGCTGAAATTACCTTTCAACAGCTCACCCGGGAGTATCTCTGGGAGATTATAACATGACAACTTTACTGTTTTTTAAAAATGAATAAATGAAGTCATTAAAAAGCATTTTTTTCCCAGATAAGTGAAATGCCTTCCATCACCCAGTGTGCAGTCATTAGGTCTAATGTGTTTTTCTGCAGAAATATTTCAAAATGATCCAGAGTTCCCTTCCTTGCTATTGTGGCAAAAGGAAGATTTGTTACAGGAATCTTGGTTCTCTCTGAAAGAAGGATGTGTGCACAATTATGCAACGTACTCAATTTCCAGGTTCTACAAAGCCACACTACCAACAGACCCACTACGTTTTGTAAAACTTCTTCTCTCCAAATCTCTTGCTATTTTAGTCCGTAAGTTTTTCTTCCCTATTTCTTTCTTCCAAGAACAAATGACACCAGAGACCTCACTAACTGACAGCCCTATAGCACGTCTGATTCCTCAGGAGTTGTTTTCAGTGGAGAACCTTTTGAAAATCTATACCATAAGGCCCACTAAGTGTCGATCATCTTTATTTTTTTTTAATTAAACAATGTGTCGCACCAGTCTTCCCCTTATTTTGGGGAACACACACTCCCGGAAAACAAGCAGAAGGCATAAACTACACTTCTATGCACTCGTGTGTTGGCTGCACACACAGATGCCATGCTGCGGTGATTCCAGCCCAGCGGTCTGTAAGACCTTTGCAGAACGTAGGTAACAGCTCAAGGGTACAACTGTTAGACATGACTAACAGCAGGTAAGGTCTATCCATGCAACCCAGCTGCTACGGCTCTTTTCTGATCAAGACACACTGCTACAAGCCCAACTCTCCAGCACAGCACATCAGCATTTGGTTCAGATCTCACCAAAGAACCTCAGGAACAAGAGAGATTTTTCCCCTCTTCCCTCTGCTTTGGCACCGGAGCGCTGCTGTCTCGGAGGTGAAATGAGACCCGAGTTCTCGTGGACTAGCGAGCGACCCGGGTAGTGGTCAAGCCTCTGGCAGCCTCCATGGGGGAATACTTGACCCTCGGCAGCCCTGTAAAAAAATGAACATCCTCTCTGCAGCTCTGCCGTGAAACATCTGCCTTCTCTGTCACAACCTGTGGCCTGGAGAGCTGCCAGATTTGTCTCAAGGGAAAAAAAAGTAAAAATAAGCTCTTTAAGGCAAAGGGAATGGGGCAAGGCAAAGGGAATGGTAGTTAAAGGTAAAAGCAAGCTTAGGGGCAGCATGTAAGAAAGTGAAGAGCTAAAGCACAGAGGCAGCAGGTTTGGAGTCTTTCATTAAACCTACTTAACAAGTTAAAGTACATCAGACCTACCCAGTTCTGCACGTGTGAGATAAGGCACAGTGCTGTTGCAGTTTCCCCATCACTTCTTTTTCATCATGTCCCTTTTTTCTTATACCTGTACATCAACTTTTAAGCAGGCTGCAAGCTCTTAAAGAACCGATGAGAGCAATGTGTGTGTCTGTAGTTTGTCTAACACCAGGGAGGACTTTGGGGGTTGCTATCCCACAGAAATACTCATTGCAGAGGCAGGAGTGCAGCACCCTCTGTGGGCTCTTGGAGAAAGTCCTAGCTGGATTCAATGAACAGGGATTTCCCCAACCTGTGTGCAGGGTTGGAGAGACTTGGGGTTAGTCCTCTGCAGTAGTTACACCTTCTAAACTCAGTCGTATACAGCGAAAGTAGGAAAAATGAAAGAAATAACAGAATCAATGTTTGCAATGGTTCTGTCTGTAAACAAAGCTGAGGAGCGTTGTTATTTACCTTTCATGGTTTGTCCTACATGTAAACCCATAGTGTTAAAAACCTGCCACCATCTTTTCACAGTACAGAAGGCAAGAGCCTATCCTTATGTTGGTGTCAGAATGGATCATACTTGTGGTGGAGTGTTTTGATAAAGCCTCACTGGTGACAGCACAAACACTATATCCATCCGGCTTCTATTTCTACTCACCTGGGAGGGCAGTTGCTGCAAGCATTTGAGAATTTCTCTCTACAATAAAGATGTTTAGCTATTTGCAAAATCTCTAAACCATCTCCTATAATACCTTTCATTTTATATGGAAAAAAAATCCAATTTAAATAAAATTGAAATACTGCTCTGATACAAAGGAACAGCATATTCCAGAACTTAACACAGTGTGTGAATATTAATTTGGGGGGGGGGGGTGTGTCTCATTGTGACTTACATGACGTTGCTAGAAAATAAAGCTAAGATTAACTTCCACTATGTAGTATATTCTGAATCTGTTTTTGGAAAAATACAGGTTACAGACATTAAAGTATATCATCTTATGCAGTTGGTGTTGAACATTTTGAAGAACAGTACCTGTTCACATTTTATTTTGGCAGCTGGATCTGATTGACTTATTTGTTTTGATGGAAAAGGCTGCGAGAAGAAATTCCTCCACTGGGAAGAAGAGAACTGCCATAAATGTCATGGCATATATGCAGCTCGTAAGTGGAAGCATTTCATAGAGTGTCTCTCTGCCTCTCCCAAGTGTTACAAAATTCGCCAGTTTGGTCAGATATACTGGAAAAGCGAAAGACAAGTATGTTGTAGCTGTCCCGGACTCACAGAGCTGAGAACTGGAAATAACATGTCCCTTTTTTCCAGCTGTCCTCTGCCAATACAGACCTCTTCGATTTACCACATCCTCAAGTGTTTTAGGAGACTAATTTTTAAATGATTCACTGCTGGAGTTTCTACTGCTTTCCCTCTAGAGACTGTATCGCTCTGATAGATGTCACCATTAGAAAGTGCATCAGCAGTCAGGCTCAAATAGCTTTTGTCCAGTTCAATCTCAATATTACTTCATGGGCTACATTACAGAAATCCCATCCCTCCCTGGCTGCCGCATTGCTCTTACTTCCATTATTATACTCTCTTGAAACTCACGTCAGGACTGAGGTCTTGAACTGTGTTTTTAGTATAAATGCTTTATAAATGATTGTTTCTACCTTACCAGTTTGCAGTCTCTTCAGACAAGTGACTTGGCAAATATGAAGTGCTAAGGAGACAGACATAATATAAAAACAAGCCTATGTAAATGTTTTCATACTTATAAACAGACAAGTGTGCTGACATTTAACCTACATTTTCCTCCTTTTTATGTTATTTTCTCATCAGCCATCATCAGCTCGTTAGTTGTAAATTAACCAAAAAAATTTTCAAGCCTGATTGGTGCCTTACCCAATGGCCTTTCTACACCCTCAGCTGCTTTTCTGTGTAAACATTTTTTCCTGTACAAAACTACACAAACATATTCATGGTATATCACACAATAATCTTCAGAATCAATCGAGGAACCTAAATTACCTGCTTGATTCCAATGAAGAAGCACCCATACAGGATCTCAGTAAAAAGTCTTGGCTCAATAGACAATGCTTGGCACAAAAGATAAGGTGGTAGGATGTAAACAGAAAAGGCTAAAAAGCAAGATTAAAATTATAGGATGCTGTTCAACACCAGTGGTGCCTCCTCATTTAGACTCCAGGATCCAGGTCACAGGGTCTTGCTGAAGGAAGCTGAAGAATTAAGGAGAGAGGAGAAATCATATGCTCAAGACAGTAGAAGACTGGAAAAAGACAAACAAGACTAGGATAGTTAATCTTGCAAGAAGATGGATGAAACAAGACACAAGAAAGGAATGAAAAATGGTATGTGGTATAATGGTTTTCAGCTAGACAATATCAAGGATAAGGGGTCATAAAAGGTAATCAAATGGTCCTAAAGCAATCAAAAATACATTACAATTTAAAATTAATAGACTCTTGTTCACCTTTAGCCACACATCCTTGCCCTTCAAGATCAAGTATTTTCTGTCAAGATCTCAAAACAAGCACCAAAATACATGACATATGGCTTTGACAGTGTTATCACAGATGCATGTTTTACTCTTTCAGTAAAAAATAATGGATCAAGTGAAAAATATTCTGAATACAGGTCTATCAACCCACAAGGGTGCCTTAGGATCATCTGTCCATCTTCTTTCATTCTTCACTACATTTTTTTTGTTAACGAAAGAGTTCAATAAATACTACAGAAGCCAGCTGAAGTGGTTGATTCTAATTCACCAGATGTACAATGCTTTCAGCTGATTCTCCCACGATAACAAGAGAAGAAATTTGTCGGCCTGTTTTACCTAATTAACCAGCAGATCATGCACAGCAGCCAGGACAAGGGTCAGTATAGTTGCCACCTGCCTGGGAAAAGCTGTCCCAGCGACCCGGCTGCGAGCACTCTAGGGCAGAGTGATGATGGCTGCTCAAACTCTCTTACCGTGGCTCTTCAACCTCACATAAAATCATTAAAGATTCATTGCACACAGATATTCCACCTCCCTAGCAAGTACTCTACCTGCCAGGATGAAGCACCGTTCCCAGGGACTCTCTGACCTGATTAATATTTTAAATATTTTATACAAAATCAAATAGCTCCAATAAGTAAGATCAAGGAAGACCTGCCCATATGACCCCAGGAATGCATTAATGTGGACCTCTCCCAGGGGCCTGGGATCTTTCCACACTCCCTGCTCACAACCAGCCACGGGTAAAACTGAGCTGGTGTCTCTCTCACAGATGTCCTAGCTATCAGTTTATGGAGTCATTGATATTAATTTCAGCCAGTTTCGCATGAGAGTGCCAGTACTTTATACACAATGGAATAAGATCAAGGGGGGACTGAGGGCACTCCAATCAGACCATCCCTCCCATGAGACACAGAAAACAAATTAAGGCGTATATAAAAGAGTCTGGGCTGATACAACGAGCAGCACTGTGGGTTTGCTCTCAAGATAAAGCAAACAGATAGTCTTGCCCAAACTAGCAGTTAAATTCTGCCTTAGCTTTCACCTTCACACTCATCTCTAGGGGCAAGAGTTCAGGCTTCAGCGCCAGTTCTTGGTGACACGGCTCTTCCCCAAGCGCCCGCTCTGCCGTCTGCATCCGCTCCTACCCAGCTGATTGCAACTCAGCGAGTCCCAAGCAACAGTTAGTACAAGCCACAAACCAGCCCCAGGCAGCTGCTGTCACCCCGAAGAAAACAGTGCTTGAGCCAAAGTCTACTGAATTCAGTGCAAGGACAGATCTGTCATTTGGATCCAAATAAAAAAATGCTTAGGAAAAAAAAAAAAGTTTTATTTTGAGGTTTCCCTTTCCAAACCTAAATAACTAAAATGCAAATCTTAAATACTTCAGAGTGAAAAATATTGGTTTTGACACATTATACTGAATCAATTCAAGCAGAAACCATTTCCAACGGACAAGTTTCTAACTCCTGTCCTCTGAGTTCTTTGCACGCTAAAGTTGCAAGAACAATTTAGTCACCATCTTCCTTACACCAAACCATATATGTGGACTCTTAGATACTTCTCTAAAATGCACTAGTTTTGATGGTGTTTGTAGTACAGCTGTTTTAACTCCAAGTTGTAACAGAAAAAATATACAAACGTTGAAAGAAAATAAGTCCTTTGCAAAACAGTGACGTTAGAGCTACTTGGTGCTATGCTCCACTGAAGCAGTTTCGCACAAGCCCGTCAGAGTTTATAGGAAGGACAGTCAGCCTGTTTTTTAAAACATATTTTGGTCCTGAAAGATGAACCTGACTTTCATTTGACTCTGGCATGAGGAAACCACAGAAGACAGAAATGTGAAAATAAAAACACCCGTATCCCTGCAGTTTTACATTCAGACCAGAACCATGGATATTTTTGTTCTTACATGCCTAAAGTTCTAGACGTGCTGTCAGTGCCCAAATATTGCTTTTTGTCATGATGGATAAACTCCTGCAGCAATTATACTGACAGCTTCCAGGTAGGAGGTAGGATATTCTCTTCTCAAACGCTTGCCTATTCACACACAACTTTCAACATTAAATTACCTTTTCCTCTGTATCTTGAAAGCCTAGGAGCATAACACTCTGCTGCAAATCAACAGTTAGTTTTTAATTTCCACTCTTTTCTGAATTTATTTCAGCCTTAATAATTTCAGTTATAGCATGATTAAGATACAGCAGATTTTTATCTATGGTATAGAGAAGATATAAGGCTGAGCTATATTGTCGGCAACTACTGCTAAGGTTGCGCCTTGGCAAAAATTACTGTTCCCATCCACTTTAGGCTGTCTAAGACCCTAAGGAATAGTTGCTGGCTTTGGGTTCAGCCCTAGCCTGGACTGTGAGGATGAAAGGACCCGACACGTCCCATTACTCCTCAACATCTTCCAAGCATCATCTGTATAAATACTTTCTCTTTGATTGGTATAATATCTCGGAGATGTAGAGCAAAAACATGTAGCATGAGATTGCTGAATTCATTTCATAGCACAAAAATGAGCACTGTACGGTTTGGAATATACAGGCCATTGGTTTCTTTTGACTCGCACTGACTGAAAGGCAATGTATTGTAGTAACAAAAGTGTAGCCTGAGTAATATTAAAATAAACTGGTATCTTCTATCACAGATTCAGGCAAAATATGTTTCAACAAAGTGCGCTAATTAAAATGTGCATCTCTGGGTTACTTAAAGTTTAGTGATCCTATCATACGTGTCACTGACATTAAAATTACTTGCTAATGTCAATCATAAACAGTGATGTCATATTCAGAACTGCTCTAAGTGAAAAATTGTTCTCCTCCAGTTTCTAGATAAGCTTTTTGCAAGTATGCCTCACAGCGAAATCACAAGCTGGATTTCACTGCCAGAGCTTTTGCTCCCAAACTCATATTTATTAGCCCACATGTAAAAGCATGCATGAAAAGGAGCTGACAGAGCACAGTGAGGCATGAATTTTAAGTACATTCCAGCATCAAAGGTCAGAAGCAGATTTCCTATTTGAGGAGCAATTATAAATAGCCATCAGAGGTGAAATAGGAAAGAAACACTGGGTTACATTGTGTTTCCTGTTGATTTTGAAAGGTTAACATTCTGAAGGAAAGAAGCAAAACCCCTACTCCATCACATTAAAGAACTAAACGCTTTCCAAAAAGTATAGAAATGGGGTACCAGAGCACTTTTTTTTTTCCAAGAGAGATATTCACGGACTCAAAGATTTTAAGGCCAGAAGGGCAGTCCAAGGACGCCTTCCTATTCACGTACTATCTGTTTTCTTCTTCCACATCAGATCCCTCAATACACGCTTCACACCCCAAGGAGATAGACTGTCTAGACTGAGCAGCAGATGGCTCCTGATGTGCACCCCGTGGCCCTGCTCTCCTCGTCATCTACAGCATGTCGAGGCCATTCAAAATTTCTGTCCCCTGAAAGACTCCTCTCAAAGTAGCCAAATCCAAGGGCTCGGGGGGAAGGACCTCCAGGACCACAGATTTCTAACCATTGGTATTGCTCTTCCAGGACAGGATTTTATGCAGTTCCCAAAATGCAATTGTTTATTTGTCCTTTTTTTTGCTCCATCCATAGGTCCCACTTGATTTGCTAACTCTCATGACTACCTTTCCTTGGGTACCACTCTTACTTCTCTTTCTGTTCTTCACTTTCAATACATCATTCACAATTTCCTTGTTGTCACCTCTGTCCTTCTTCCCCATGTTCTTCCCCTCACGCAAAATGCACCCAATTCCACCCTTGTACTATCTGAACTCAACAATTATTGCTGGAGGGAAGGTAACAATACAAACTGCTTTCCTACTCCCAGTAGATTTTTGGTAGTGTTTTACCTCTTTTCAGCACGAACGCTTAGGAAAATGTACAGCACTGAAGGGATAAAAAGAGTCAGCACCGGGGTTCCCATCTAGTGTGAAAATCCTTGTGGTTGTGAAATGTTTCATTAAACAGCTGCTGTAACTATTCCATACTCTAGCATTTAGGAGAAATAACTGGAATAGAACTGTTTTGCTGCAGCTGACTTTGCACAGGCCGGCTATGAAACACATCGTTATAAATTCAACGACTTTGACAAGTAACAGCCCTCGCAGCTCCTTCGGCCTAATGCTCTCAGCGAGGGTCTCTGGCTACGGGGTTTATCTAGGTGACATCATCGAGAAGCCAAAGAAGGAAATTAAACATATCCTAGGTGATTTCCTCTGAACAGGCTTTATGTGAAAGATGATAAATAGAGCTCTGTATTTCGAACAGGAGGTTGCAGCAGGGGCAGTGCTGACAGGCTCTAGGCTTTGTGCCAAGGTATTTATTTACTTGTTGTGTCATGACAAATATTAAGCCACAATCTGAAGTCTCACCAAGCAGCTAAACCTTGGAGGGCCTGGCACAGAGGATCTTGCTCTATCTCTGCGTCCCCTCTCCATGGGGAATGAGGAGTCCCTGTGTTTCATCAGTGTCCTGACCACCAGCGTTTATATTTCACCATAGGGTCGAAAACTAGTGCCTTCTTGCCAGCGAGTAACCCAAGTGCTTTTCCGGGCACTGTCAAATTTGCACAATGCTCCACATTTCTGAACAAATCCAAACCAAAACAGTTTTGCTTTAACAACAGAAAAATATGTTTTAAAAATTTCATGGCTGTGTTTGGGAGGAGTACTGGCTTAGATCTCTGTGTACCAGGAAATGGTTTCTATTAGACATTTGCTAAACAAAACAAAATTTCATAGACTACTGGTAAAACTACATGAATTACCACTTAATTAAATGGTTACAGACTGGTGACTGTAGACATGTTACATTTTACTGAGAAGAGCTTTGTAGGTTACAAGAGCAATAGTAAAGAATACGATGAAATAGACACTTGATGAAAAAAAATGTTATATCTATTTAGGATAATTTACCACTTTGGTTTGTGTAGTCACTGAAAATGATTTCACTTGGATGCTATAAAAGCATACTTTGGTATGTAAGTTATCAGCCAGTACAAATAACACATCGTTCCCATTGCATTCAAGATCTGAACAGTACTCACAGCAACAGTAGGAAGACACCAGCATTAGGCAGGTGAGCTTCTGTACAAATCACTGCCAAAATTTGTGCTGAATGAGGCTGTCAGATGAGGATGCATACTTAAATCACCACTGAAGGAATACAGAAACGGCTAGATCCAAATAACTTGCGCACATTTTATGTATTCAGACACTCGGTTGTAAGCAGTAATTGAAAAAATTATGTATGGCTTTTTTGCCCACATTTGATTAAATTGCCTCTCTTAGTCACTTCAGTAATAACTTGGTGATACACTGTGCTGCCCTACTTAAAAAAGAGCCAGGTCATTCTTTTCTCTCTCTGGTCCTTTGCTTCTCAAGTCTGGGAGAACAAAAAGCACCATGAGATAACATTTCCTGAGCCCGATTCCCCACGGTTCCCCAGTGCCATCACAGTAATATCCTGTGTTGATTTTGCTAAGCAGGGGGAAGAAGGAATCAGACCTATTGTCTTCAAAGGAAAAAATTTATTCCCTGTCCCTGCTAGTAAAAGCCTTTTTACAGCTTTTGAAGGAACTGCCTCTGTGTCCTAAATGAACACAAATCAAATGCCTGAAAGAAGTGAGATTTGGACGACAAAATCTGGTTTACAGTGCATGAGATTAAAGAGGGCCCGGGACAAGAAATCAAAAAGCAGCACTGTTAGGTCTACAGCATCTGTGATGTGATTTTGCCAGTCTAAACACAGAGGCTTTGCACCATGCAATACAATAGGAAAAGGCACCCACTTGCATCCATAAATCTACCCGAAGAACAGCGTTCAGTCTTAGAGCTGGATAGTAATCTGCAAGCACTACGGACTCGCATCTGGCGTGAGCGCAGAAAGGCGCCAGGTGAAGGAGGCTGGCGCTTCCACCGAGGGGCTGGGGGCTGTGCTGCTCTCCTCACTCAATTGCTGCCTCCGCCTGGGAACGCTGGAAGGGAAAAGAAAGCTCTGAAATAGCAGGGAAGTGGGAAAACCAGCAACCAGCTACAGAGCCTTTGTTGTCAAATGTCTGCTGACGGCATTTTTATATGCACAGGAAAGCTGATGGCAGAAGAAAATTTTAACTTTCCACTAGGAGCAAAATGTCATTGAAGATTATCACATATCCAGCTGCCTTCACAGTGTGCACCACTGTTCTGCTGCCTGAATTTCAGTACGTGCTATTGTATCGGTCTTCTCCAGCCCCCACCAGGTTTGGTACCAGAAACACCTGTTCAGTCACTGACCTTCAATGATCCGTGATAAAAATGTAACTTGGGTTGTTGATAGTCTTTCGCTTCTCAAATTAATGCTAATTGCATTAAGTCTTGTCTCTGCATCTGACAGTTTCTTCCCGCTTTACACATAGAAGAAAGGTTTAAAAATAAACAGTCAGAAAAACATGCTGCTAGGGATAGGCTAAGTCTGAAATGCTGAGGCTAGAAAGATACCTCCGCTGACGGCTACCAGGAATCAGTGGATCTCTCAAGATTTGTGATTGCATGTTTCATAGCAACTTCACTATTGAAAACAATTTGCGAGGATTTAGGAGGAAGATCCCCCCAACCCTGAGTAGTCGAAATGTAGAAGTAGGGACATAGAAAAATGTAATGCAGAGGAGATAAGGGATGAGTGAAAAGAGATGAGTGAAATTAGACAGCGTTACTGGATGACAGAGGAGCTGAACACACAGCGCAAAGCTCTCTGGCACCTATTTTGTGTGTGTGACTTTGTCTTTACATTGTAAAATTGAGTTCTTAACCCTTCTGCTCTTTTACGACTTCACTGTAACAAGCAAAGCGAGGTGGGACTTCTAGGCAATACGTGACAAGCCGGTGCCATTGCAGAGCTGTTCACGATGTGGCTCTGACTGTCCTGCCAAACTGGGCTGCAGTTGCCATCTCATGCCTGTCCGTGGAGAATAACATGTGCCAGGCACCACAGATGGGTCAACAGCTGGCGCACGTGAGTTTTGTGTATCACTGAGTATTTCCCAGCCAACCAGATAGTTTTGGAAAATGTTCAGGGAAGACGTGAAAAAGCTGTCCAGTGCCATTGATAACAAGAAAAATAATACTCCACAGAGGACTTGCTGCCAGAGCAAAATCTTGACGTGTGATAAATATCACAAAACTTGCAACTTTTTCACGGCTCTCACCAGCCAAACGTCACCCACTTCCAAGGAGGCTCTTACAGCTGTTTTATAAAAACAGAAAAAGATATTCACTGACACTAATAAACTCCCTCTACAATAGGCTCCCTGCTTGAACCAAAGCCAGTACTAACGCTCAGCCCCCAAACCTGACCCCGTGACTTAAGTCACTGTCAGATTTGATAACATTCTTCAGCTGAGAGTCTAGGAGGACATTTGCTATGAAATCTGAACAGACACCAGTAGTAATGTTCTCCATGGGTTTACCGTTTCTTTTGAAACCACAATAGTTCCTGACTTTTTCTGTCACCAACTTGGTAGACTAAGAGGGAGAGGAAGGGGGAGCGCAGTTCTAGGGCCATTCAACACTATCAATAGCTTTTCTTCAGACATGTTGGGAAACATTCAAAAGGAAAACCTGAAAACCCAAGTCTCCAGGACATACATAAATCCCATGTTGACTGACTCTATGAGGAACTACCATCTTCTGGCAAATTATTTCCTTATAGTCTATTAGTCACTGCTGAACACATAATGACAATCCTGCTAAAATACTTGGAAAGCGAAGCTAGTGAGGGATGTTAGTGCACGCATCCAACACAGCACACGCACAACACAATTTGTCGCAGTCTGCCTGCGGGCCAGTGGCTTCTTCCAAAACAATCTGGGCAAGTCGTCTGTGACACAGTGCTTCACAAAACCCAACCACACTTCAACAGATGGGTCACTGCAGTCACTTTTTTTCATATTGGCCACCAACATCTTGCTTGTTCTTGTCCTGCATTTTGCTGCATTACACATTTGCTGCTTACATCTTGCACTTACGATATATTCCTCAATGCAAGAGCTAGCCCCTCATATATATTTGTACAGTGCCTTGAACAGTAGAACTCTGGCCTCTAGGTGTTACCATAATATAAAGAATAAACAAAATCTCTATTTTGGGATATCCAGAGCTTGGGATTCCAAGCACAGGTTTTGTGTTAACAATATTTAATTAATAAGCATCATTTTTCAAAATAAACAATAGCAGGGTGCTAAACCAATATTGGCCACAGGAAAAAGAGCGTATTTTGCTTGCACCCAAAAGCGCTTAATCCAGGCTTGCTGAAGTCTCCCTTTATCACAGATGCTTCTTTTTTTTCCTTTAAGGTGAATAGCATGACAACACAGATTGCCTGAGGTATTAACAGAGCCCTGATATAATTGAGAGGGGGTGAGACAGAGTGTTCTGCCAAAAGGTCCTGAACTCCAGAACTTGTTTTTCCCATCCTTCCACAAAGCTTGAATTAGTTGACCTCTAGGTCGTGCTACAAAGGATACCTTTTCTACAGGGCTCTTTCTGGGAAACGGGGATGAGTGGCTTGTGTTGGATGGTGGGCAAGACCTTATTTTCAGTAAGTTCGGAAGGCTTTTATACTATGGCACTGGTTTTAACTTGTGTTTTATTTCATGGGCTTTCTTGGAATTTTGGATAAGCTTGTTTTTCACTAAATCAAAACAATAAATTATGAGCAGTAAATTGCTGTTGAAACTGCAACACTTACAACAGTTCTAGCAATTTCTGAACAGTTTGTTCCTAACAGAAGTAGTTGGGAGGAGGAGGAAGGGATGGTCTGTCATTGACTGCTGTTGGAGAACACAATTTTCCTTCGATTGCCTGCCTGGGCTGACACTGAAGCTACCTTGTGTTGTTGTACCATTACCCCAGTAGTGGTCTCCAGAGCTGCAGCAGAAACAGCATTACTTTTCTTAACTCGAGCTCACCAAGGAAGTGCAGGAGAGAAATCCACAGGAGGCCAATTCCAGAAACAGATTCAAACTACGCCTTTTTTTATGGTCCACTGTAAAAAGAGGTCCGATTCCAGGAAAGCCGTAGCTGGTCCTCAGCTCCTAATAGTATGAGCAGGGACTGCTTGTTCAAGTTTCATCTAAGTCCTGAGGCTGGTTCTAGTTTTTCTAAGCTGGCTGAAAAAAATGCAATGGTACCAGGTGTGCTGGAAGAAGACAAAAAAAACAGGTGCAATAGATACCCTGCCAAATTTTGTTTGCAAACAGACCTGAGCTTAGGACAGATTATTTTGTTAGGAAACCCACAGTCAATGTGTTGAAACACTACAGATCCTGGTGTATGTTGCGATGTGTAGGCGTCCAACCTTACTAAACAGCTGATCAGAGACGGAGCCAGCAAGAAGAGTCCAACATCTTTATTCTGCATGATCTATCTCCCAAACAGCATCTACAAAATGAGCTCTGAAATGATTTTATTTTTCTGATTTGGTGGTTTTTTTTGTTTGTTTTGGAGCTTGCAAGATAAGTGGCTAGTTCAGTCCTTTCTGAAGACAGAAAAGGTTTTGCTTTGTGAATAAATTAAACACTATCTAAACTGATTTGCAATCCCTTTTTATAAGAGACCCTCTGAAGTGACTCTGTCTCGGCTTTTCTCTGGGCTAGGGCAAAGCTGCCTTTTGCTCTGGAAGTGTATTACTTCAGTGTAGCTGACACCCTCCTTAGTGGGAATGACATAATTCAAAAATACAACAGGAAGTGTGTCCCTGCTTTTATTAATTTTTTCAGGATAATACAGAGAGTCACAGAGTGCTTGGTGTGAGTTGGGAATTACATGGGCAGTGGAAATCTTCTGTTCCCGACCTCAAGAGAAAGAAACTGCTGTGCAAGTACTTCCTCCCTCTGACAGTTTTTACAGCACCTGGATACAGGCAGGGACTATTTGGCTTGGAGTACTTCTTTAGTTATTACAAAAGTTTCATTTTCTTCACCCAGTGTTTGGGAAGAACAGACAAGCATCACTCACTCCATTGCTATTCTTTTTATCATGTGTGGGCCCTCTGCTCTACCAAGAAAGCTATGCAGAACCCTCCAAACCCCAAAATAACAAATTTTTAAGTAGAGCTGTTAATATAAAAATAAATATATATCATCATACCACCAGAAACGTTAGGCAGAAGATCTGAATTTTTAAACTGAGTAATTGAACTTAGAGATTTTAATGGTATACAACTCAGTGAATGGTAACAGGACTGAGGAAGATCTTTCTGCAGAGCCAGGGTGCTGCTGGTAAAAGCCTGGTCCAGTTCTGTTGACGCAATTCTTGAAACCCCAACCAGTTCTTTCCACCTGGTAGCGCCTGCCTCCACGGTGTGTCTTGCCTCCACTGCGATGGGACGCTGTCAATTGTGTTGCTGCAGGATCTCTCCTGCTCCTCCTGGTGAAGCATGATCTTCACCCCTCGCCTCCGAACCCACTGGATTTGAAATTACAGCGCCCTGCTGACTGAGTCTGTTTGTGCAGTGTTCAACAGCAATCCCTCAACTTGTTCTAAGTAAGGAAATAGTGAATGAAGGGTAGTATTTATTCGACTCCTAGGAGAAGGAGACCAGTAACGTTTCCCCTGCTGGCATTTTATACAAAGAAAATATCTTTGTACCTGGTGAAGATTAAAGATTCTCAAAGTGACTTGTCTGAGCACAATAGATTCTTACCTGAATAAAAAGCTGAAGGACAGGCTCCTTCAGGCCATATATCCAACTCCTTGGGAAACTGAACTGTCCTAACTGTCTAAGGCCTGGGCTACATAAGCGAAAGACATGATTTAAAAGGTGTGCTTTTACACCAAATGATCTTCAAGTAACCCAAAAAAACTCCTATCATACTGAAATAAGAGGACATCCCAGCAGATTTCATTGGCTTAAGTTCTGTTATTTGAGGAAACGCTAACTAAAATGGCACAACGTCCTTAAATAGAATAAGGTCTTTCTTATGGCAGATGTCTTATCAAGTTACAAAAGGATCACGACTTTCGCCCTCCCATCTTCCCAGTGTCACTAAAGAGTGAAGCAGCTCTGGGAAGCAAGAGTGGAGAAACCCCATCCAGACTTTTAAATCCCCAACCAGACACTACCTTCCTCTGCAAAGAGGAGCTGTCTTTTGTATCACTTCACAGCAAAGCTGAACATTTTCTAAGACTTCTAAGAATAAAAAACAACCCCCCTCCAGGACATTTTCTTAGACACAGATTCCAGCATAAGTCAAGCCTCAGGGCATGGAGTGAGTTGGTTTCTCAAGAGGACAGAACTCATGAAAAGAGGAGACAACAGAGAGAAAAAAAAGAGCATAGCACTCCTCCCATATCATCAAGTACCAGCCTTCGCTCAGACAGGGATCAGCAAATCACTCTGTGAGCAATGAGAACTACGATAAATTTACCACAGTGCAATAAAATCGATTGTAATGGTAATTATTCCTACTGCTCAGAAAATGTTAGGTTGCATTTCTTTGGTTGTGGATCCAACCAAGGCATTAGTCTCTACTGGTTTTAGCTACTGAAGGCTGGCAAGACATTATGAATTTATCTGAAATAAAACCAAAAATGAAATCCTTTCTTTGACTTACTGAACTGTGGTAGTGGAGCACAACCTTTTCCCACTTCTCTCTTTGCCACCTTGTGTCCATTTCTCCTGCACAGCAAAAAGTGGTTTGGAGATTTGGAAGCCCGATGAGTCCCATTTTCTTCTGTATGAAAACAATCCTTGGGATTTAAAATATTACCTTTGGGACTTGCCACTTCTGAATGCATCCAGGAATAGAAGTAAATTTTTAGATAACTGCAACTTCACAGAAAAAAAAAAACAACAAACCACAACATTTCAATGGGAACAATACTGCTTCCAAAATTAAGAAATTCAAGCATTTGGGTTGCCTGAATAAAAATAGAAGATATTATTATTATTATTATTTCAAAATTAAAAGAACAGATATTTAAAGCCCTTTCATTTAAGATTTTTTTCTAAGAAAATAAAACAATTCTATGTGAGATTTCCTTTTAAACACAGTAGTTTCATTTCAAAACTAGCCTTTAAAAAAAAAGGAGCTAAGTAACCTATGACACTAATAACAAATTTTTGCCTCAGGTTGACCTAAAATATAAATCTGAAGGGGTTTTGTCCTATCTTATCAATGCATTTAGACACTTTTTTTCCTTTCAGTGCAAACAGATTTTTCTCGCTTACATTTTCTGGTTATCCATCAGTCACTTACCTGTAACCTGAAGTATTTAGGAAATCTCTCACACTTTTGCTACATTCTCCATTCTCTCTCATTAAAGACTTACACACAACATCGATCCCTCTGTCGTTGGCGTCGACATTCAGCCTGCTCAGTAGCTACCCCTGAAACCAGTATCCCCAGCTGCTGGCACTGGGACACGCGAGTCCCCCCCGGCCCCAGCCCCACGTACGCTGCAGGTCCCTGCAGCGACTGCCCATAGACATGCAGCCCACCCAGTACCCTTGCTCTCCCCATGTGCCTCTTGCACAGACACGCACCCACCCACGTGGGTCTCAGCTGAACGCCCCGACTCCACCGTCTCTCCAGCTGGACCTCCCGGTCCCCCCAGTCCCCAAGTCCTCTTGTCTCACTCCCAGACACACACACACACCTGGCTCCCAAGCCACCTACCCCACCGGCCAGCTCGCCACTCGCTAGTGATCACACACTGACACGCGGACCCGCACTGCCGCAGGCATGTGCTCAACCCACAAGTTTTACTTCTTTTCCCGATTTTCTCCCCCATCCTACTGGGTGGGGTGAGGAATTGAGTGCGCAGCTGCCTGGTGCTTAGTTGCTGGCTGGGGTTAGACCACGACACCTCTCCTTTTCCCAACCTTTGGCTCCTTCTATAAACATCCTGTAATAAGTCTTGTGCAAATGCTCTTCCGTGATATCCCTCGCTGGGCCCATACCCTTGGCAGTGACCCCTCGGTCCGCAGGTGATCTCAGGACAGCCTCTCCCAGGGACCCACAGTGGTGGGTGTCCCTCCCGACCCGGGGGGAGCCAGGTCAGGGACTCAGGTCTCTGACTCCGCTACTAGGATTCCCCTACTTGCCATTGTTCCTCTATGCTCCTTTGTGTGTGTGGGGACCAGCTTCTTATCACACAGCCTAACAATATTAGTAGAAAAGGCCAGCTGGGTGGGGTAAGGGTCCAATAATTCCTACTCCGAGTGGAGCTCCGCTTCAGTCATGTTCATGCCCCCCTTCTGGTTGCATTTCTTTAGGCATTTGAGCAGATGCTTTCCTCTCTAGGGTTGCTTGGAGAGTGACTGTTGCTAACACTGACGTATGACTATGACCCAAAAAAAAAAAAAAAAAAAAGCAAAGCGAAAAAAAAAAAAAAAAAAGGTATTTTCTGTTTTTCTCCTCCTAATTGAAAGTCTTCATCAATCATTTCAGGAAAGAGGGAGTAGGTGAAAAAGCCATGCCTATCCTCAGAGATTTTGTCAGTGGCTGAAGTATCCAAAGCAGATGGCAGCTGACACGACAAAGTTACAAACACCCTTGGATGGTGTGCTATGGGCATACCATGAGGAGTTCTGTCACAGAAGATACACTATACCACACCAGCCTGCGCTACATCAGTGTTGAACAGCTGATTCTTTGTGAAATGCATCTGCAGTGCATTGTGGGGTGACAGCTACCAGTCAAGTGTTCACATTTCAAGTGGAAACTTCTCTTCCTGCAAATTTCCCTTTTTGCTGCTTTTAATTTCTGCTAGTCCCTCTTGTAACATCCATGCTCTCTGTTCTTCCATGTTTCCCACTCTCTCTGCTGGAAATGGCTACAAGCACAAATGCTGAAGAGTCGGTGTAATTCTTCTGTCAAGTTCTGAAAAGAGACCAAAGTCTTGCTTCTTCTGCTTTGGCAGAACTTCAGCAATTATTGCAGTGGCTGGCCACTGAGCCAGGAAAATGAGACAACTGGGGGAAGTGGGTTGCTGCAATACAAAATGAGAATTGCCAGATGATGAAGGCATTCACTGGCCAGCTACAGAGAGTGGAGTGGTGCCCCTGGGCCTCCGCAACAGCTGAGAGTTCATAGGAGTTCCAACTGAGTAATCAGCAAAACCATCAGAATTTTCCAGTATAGAAAATAAACCCTCTGGTGGTCCTATATGATATGGCATCTGGTTCTGCTCCAGAACAGCAGTACCAGAAGACAACCCCAAATTTTTTTACCAGACCTATGCATTGTGGTCAGACTGCAATTCTTTTCTTTTGTCTAAAAGTCTTGCTCATTCATCTTTTTCTTAGTTTCTTTGGCCTTTGAATAAGGATCATTAATTTATAGAATCATAGAATCATTTCGGTTGGAAAAGACCTTCAAGATCATCGAGTCCCACCATAAACCTAACACTGCTGAGTCCACCAACACAACTCCTGTATTTATTCAGGAGCTATGGTTGTACCATCGGCTGAGGTAGGGTAAGACACTTTTAGACCAGTACACAGTCTAAGATGTGTATTTTTAAAAGGTATTTAAAAAGTAACAGTGGATTTTCTGCAATTCGTTGCTCTCCTGAATCTTGATTGGCAACTGATAAGCCAAGAAACAAAAGCAATCAATCAGAAATGACTAAAGTTTGCTTAATTTCTTGAGTCCTTTAGCCTCTTCAATGACTTTGTCCTCCTTCGGAAGGAAATGGTCCATCTTATACATGCAGGCATATTTTGGTATTGCTGCTCCCACACAAGACACTGTGCTGTGCCATAAAGGACTTATGCCATTACGGGAAGTCAGCTGTATTCGAATGGCGTGAGTTAGAAGTTAGTTACTGAACTCAGAACTGAGAACTGATGCACACAGGGTGACATCGCCATAAGGTAAGTTTTATCATTCCAACACGCTTCACAGCACAGCCAAGCTCTGCAGAAATGAGCACAAAATATAAATGCCACATTTAACAGTTCGTCAGCACTATATACTTTCCTACTGCTTCAAAAAACTTTTGTTGAAAAGGCTGCATGGCAAAACATATAAACAGAGTAAAATAGGCCAAATTCATGTGATTCTTTACTTTGCACTGAACAAGTATCAGTCATCTAATCTTTCCACACAATTTCCCTTGACACCATCAAGTGTCAGGCAATGACAGGAACAATTTTTCTGATCAAGTGTGACAATATTGGCATTTATAAATTAAAAGACATATGATTTAGTAACTCTTTTCTGATCTGGAAGTAGAATCTGCTTTACCTTCCTTTAAATGGTAGCCAAGCTTTGGTTTCTGCTCACATATTGTCTGGGTTTCTTTCCATCAAGACCTAAGTCACTTCTTATTTTGGGCATTTGCTTTATTTTAATCACACAAATATAAACTTTTCCACCATATTTCAGCACCGAATTTGTATTGAAAATCTCAATTGCTTCTTCTTCCAACACCCGTTTGCTCTTGGGTTGCAATACTTCTGTATGAACTTTAAAAAAAGGCTTTGCTTATCAGTGAAGGCTGAGGGATCTGCTTGCTCAGACAACCAGCTGAGATTTCAAAGATTCTTATGGGAAAAGACAAATCAAATTGTCCCAAAGGACCACCTGGATCAGTGCCCTGTCTCACAATCGTTGTGAAAGATGATGTTCAGAGACTGTTTTTAATGTGCAAAGAAGTGTTGATCTCTTTCATCTTTTATTGAGTTCTTCGCTCTTTTTATTACGCTGAGTATGCACATTGCAAGACTTGAGCCATGACCAGGGCTACTTCTGTTCATACAAATTATTATCAACCACTGTTTATTGATGGTAAAGGTACTACTTTATTTTTTTGGAAGCTATACTGTTGTGTGTCTAGCATATCATATTTTACTCGATGTTTTTATATACGACTATGAATGATCATTTAACATAATTTTCTGATACTGCTTGGGGAATTACTGACTTATAGTTCATGCAATCTTTCCTCACATTTTTTTTACTAATAGATTTTGTACCTTTTCCGTAGTGCAGGAGAGTCGCTGATTATAATGATCTGCAAAGTCTGATGAAAACCTCCCCCATTACAGAGAAGAGCTGATGGATGTAGTAAGACACCAACTCCGGCAGGAGCTCTTCAGTGATCGGGGGTGGGGAGGAAGGAGTTGTACACCACGGAAACAAGGACATATTGCTAAAAACCAACTTAGAAGAATAGCACATGATGGAGGGATAGACACAGAAACCTGTTGCACAAAATGATATACAGCTGGAAGAAAATAGAAAAGGCAATCAGGAAATGCTCTGAAATGGATTACATGTAATAGCGAGATGGGGGAAAGAAAGGCTTGTTATTTAAAGGGGGAAGGCAAGCCACTGCAGGTGACAGAGAAAGCCAAAGTGTTCTGGCTTCGGTTTGGTTGCTTTATTCTATATAAAGAGGTTAACTGAGACCAGACACTTAACATGGTTAATATTAATAACAAGGGATGAGGAAAACAGACCATATTAGGGAAAGAGCAGGCTATAATGTTAAGATAAATTAGATCTTTAAAGTTATCATTCCCTGATGACAATCAGGGTTAAGGCAACTAAACAGTTTTCTTGGATGATTCAGTGGACTGAAAAAACCAAAGCAACTAGTATCCATTACAGGGAAAGGGAGTGGGTAGGGAGAAGAAAGGCTAAAGGAGGTATAAGACCAACAAAACATGTAACATTGATGCCTGGAAAAATATTAGGTGCTACACTATTAATCAGTTTGGAAGAACCTCAAGAATACAAGATAATCAAGTAATCAACATTTGTTAGTCAAAATCAGGTTTTAATCAAAACAGTCTTCTTTCCTCTTAATAGGACAAATTTCCTAGAAGACACTGGGAAAAAGTAGATGCAAACTATTTTGACTTTAGTAATGCTTTTGATCTATTTTGATCTAGCAATCCTATAGGCAAACTGGAAAATACATTGGAAATGTGTAATTAGACAAAAAAAAAATACTTGAAGAAGAGTTACTGAATTTAGTCTCGAACTAGAGAGACCATCTTAGCTAAGACAATGATCTCACCTATCCTGTATTTATTACCCAATTATTATTTATGACAGTAATATAAACAATGGAACAGAAAAGCACATATCTTAAAATTGGGCATGACTCCAAACTAGGAAGCAAAGATTTTAGAAGCAGGATAAGAATTCAAATTATTTTTGATAAATTGAAGAAATTATAAATACAAGAATATTGCATAATTATAAGAGCAAAGAACTATATTTAAGAAGGAAAAAATGTTATTTAAAAATTTATGTTAGGCAATAGCTATCTTGAAAGCCGCACTGCAGAGAAAATTCTGACACTTGCAGTGGAATGCACACATTATGAAAATGTGTGTTGCTGAAAATAAGACAAATGTCATTTTAAGAAACATCACTTAGAGTTTTATGTACACAACAAAAGGAAAGAAATTACACCTTTTCATTCAACACTACTAAAGCTTCTAATGAAAAATCATATCCAGAAAAATTGGAGAGAAGAGTAAATTGCCAGAGTGAGGGTTTAGAAAATGTGATCTATGTGGGAAAACTAAAACAAACAAACAAAAAGCCAAACAACCTCAACAAAAAACAAACAAACAAACAAAAAAAACATGACTGGTAAAAAGGTAATATGCAAAAGGCTCTTCTAGATAGGACAGAGACATACCATTGCCTACATGTGTGGGCTTAGGAAAAAAGTTGTGGGTCTAATCTAAAAGTCAGGATAGACATAAGGAGGAACTGTCCAGGTCTAAAATTGTTTAAACATCAGAATAGGTTTTTCAGGAAGGCTTCACACTAGAGATTTACAATTTGGTCAACATCTGCCAAGAGCCATGAAAGCACGTGCAATCCTGCCTCAAAGTATGCACAAGGACTTAATTGAGCCTCTGTAAAGGCTGTTACCACTTTGCATTTCTTGGATACCAAAATCAAACATTTCTCCAATCCATTCAAAAATCTATAGCGGGTAGCCTCTCATCCTAAAATGATTCTGATTGTAGTTGGAACAAGGCTGAGACCACAGGATATTCCAGTACATCCTACTTGGTATTTTTCAATACTGCTTCAGTCTTATGGCATGATGGGCATCAGTAGTTTTACTAGAAAAGTGAAAAAGAGTTACCCTTCCACCTGACTGAGAAGTGATCTCAAATTAAAATTGTTCTTTGCACATCTTGACATATTTTTCTCTCCTAGGAAGTTTGCATGAGAGCAAATTCTACACTTAGCTCCAGTCTACGCTTTAACTGTCTCTAAGAAGAAAACAAAAAGAAATTAAAAACCCCCAAGCAATCATCAACAAAACTCCACACACATTGCACACAAAAGAAAAAGAAGTGCTAGTTCTGGGCAGAAAAAACAGGGCTTTTAGTTGGCTGTGTCCTTCTGCGTCCTGTAATGTTAAATTATTAAAATATGTGCACATCACCACAAAATTGCTAATGTCAAAAGCTGTGTTACTCAGCAGTAAGCATCAGCTGGGATCCTCATACGCAGTACATGAGCTGTTTCCTCATGGCCTGTGAAAAGACCACCCTTGCCCAACTCCAGCTCAGCAAAACAGGCTTTAAGAAGCAGAAGAGCACATCTGAATCCCCTAGAGATCGGTAACTGCATGATTCCTTTGCTTTCTGATAGTCTGTGAAGTAAGAATAGCTTACCAGAGAAGCTATGCAAAATTAACCATGCTGAGCAAAGTCATCAGAGATATTTGCTTAAATGCCTCAGTTTTTTAAAAGAAAGCAGGAAGGGCTACAACCCCCCTCTTCTCTGTCAACAGCAGAGAAGTGCATTCAAAGGAAAAATATTAAGAGCATTTCTACACTGATTCACCAAAACACATTTCTTTTGTCCAATTCCTTAGCAATACAAAAGGAAGTACTTCTCTGTGGGGCCTCCATTTTCTGGGGAAAAAAAAAAAAAAAAAAAAGAAATTGTGACACTGGACTGAAAGAATGTATTGGGAAGGCAGATAAGATCATTCCATTAATTCATCCACATACTTCACACAGTCACTTTAGAAAAGTCTCTTGTCAACAGTCAGAACTGTGGGGTAATTTTTTTTTAATCTATAATTAATCTCAAATAAACCACTATTTCAGAGAAAGAGGACCCAAAGTGCCGATCAGACAATTATTTTTTTCATATTTGAGTAGCTAGGCAAAAAATAACATTTCTGCAAAGCAGAATGCACATTTCTATGGTGTCATTGCACATCATCAATGAATATTTATCTTTAAAACAATAACGGGGCAGAGAATAGGACTAAAGTATCAAAAATAAAGTGGAAAAAAACTTGCTTAATAAATATATATATTCACAACTAATTTACATCTCTAGAGAAAATTTGAGCTACTATTTCCCTAACCTCCTCCCCTCCAAGGAATGTCTTGATGTTCCAGTTTTATGTATGATTCATTTATTCATAATTTTCCTTACTTTATTTTTTTAAACTGTGTTTTATAATCCCTCCCTTTGTGCTTTGACAAACAGCTATCAGCATAATAATGTTTGGAACTGAGTGAATGCCAGGGAGCAGATGCTTGAAATGAAGTTTAGGCAACTAGAAATGGGGAACAGTACGTTGGCCATGGTATCAGCTGTTTAACTCTCTCCTTCCATCACAGCCATAATTTCATTTTCTTTTCCATGCAGAAGTGTTAGCTGTAGGGATTGGTACCACGAGATGAAATGCTGTGACCCCCATACTGGGAGATTAAGATAAAACTCAAGCTGTAAGCCAGCGGAGTCACATCAATCTAAGGCAAGTGCTGCAAGAGATTTTTGTTACTTGCTCACTTTTGTTGATTTTGATTCCTCTGCTGAATGCCTATGCCCCAGTGATACTGCATCAAAGTTTTCCACTGGACACTCCACAAGAATGAACTTAAACCCATTGTATTTTACTTTAGTCTGCCATTGTTGCTCATTTACTTTCACAGGCACTAGAATCCACCACGCTTTTCCTTGTCTTCCTCCCTTTTCATTTCTTAACAAAACAGATAAAGGAATAACAGTGTCTGCTTACGATAAAACACATCTGCAGCTGTAAACATTCCCCCTTTAATCTGTCAGCTGCTTTTAGGCAGAAAAGAGAGGTTTTGCAACACATCTTGAATAACTTTTCACTCAGATACTATGAAGGCAACTCATCCCACTAGGGATCTTGTTATATAGTTCCTCTTTCCTGTGAGTTTTTATGGAGAGGGCTCAGAGGAAAAAAAAATTAGGTTTGCACTGCCATGGTCCATTAAGGACAGATCAGCAACAAAACCAAGCCATTATTTACAAATGTCCAGGAGAACATCAACGAAGTTTAGCCACTTCAGCATTTGTGCCCTATCTGATGCTGTAAAGAGCAGATACAATTATTTCTAGTCTTGGGGTAGCCTTGTGTCACTGCTTTCTTCCATCTCATGTTGAGACAGCTCAAAGAAGCCCAGAGAAGCTTTTTTGTATCACTGGTTTTGCAGTCTTAAGGAGATATAGCAGTTGCAAAGCAAGTATATAAATAACAATAGAAGGCATCTTTGGAGGCAATCCATGTGCGCTTTTTTTTTTTTTATAAGTTGTTAACTAGGCAACTTTAAAAACTGAAGACTGCTTCATTTTATC
This sequence comes from Elanus axillaris, assembly GCA_026212715.1. Lineage (NCBI taxonomy): Eukaryota > Metazoa > Chordata > Aves > Accipitriformes > Accipitridae > Elanus > Elanus axillaris. Next base: position 27,240,634 of record JANZLQ010000013.1, on the reverse strand, counting down.
TTTTTAAGGGATTTGAATAGAGCAGTCGAGTTACATGACTATCATGTGGAAAAAGGTAAACAGACTGTCTCCAGCAAATGATCAGGAACATTAGTGGTTTGTTGGTTTAGTTTGGGTTTTTCTCCACGCAAGTCCAAAACCTGTCCCTTTCTGCTAGTATGAAAAGTCACTCCACTGGTTCACCTGTAGGACTCTTCCCACTCAACAACTGTCCTTGTGAGCAACAGATATGCCCATTAACTTGTAATGAATTTTTCACAGGTCTCAATGTATCGCCGCTAGGCCTTCATAGATTCCCACCCCCACAGGACTAGGCACGTGACAGCCTATTGCTTGCCTTGCCCGGGACAGAAGTAAATCTAAGATGAGTATCCACAGAATTAGACACAAGTATTACACATACTATGCATTATAACTTTCTAATGCTCTTTATCCATCCATTTAGCTCTATAAGAAGACACCTGTTTATAAAGGCTTTGCCTCCCTCTTCCCTTCTTTTCAGGCCTTATCTTCCCTTCATCTTTCCTAGAAGTCATCAATTCATGATAGAGTCCACCATCTGGAGGGAGCAGGGGTGGCAAAATCCTAAACTGAAGAGGAGCCGATACTGTATGAATACAGAACATGTATTATAAAACATGAGGCACCTTATGAAAAATTTCCAGCTAAAAGACAGGTGCAAAATTTGTACCTATTTGTGGACTTTAGCAAAAAAGGTGTCTTGCAGAATACATCCCCCAAGTCACATGCTTTTGCTCAACTGCTAGAAGAGGAACTCAAGTCTACAAAAGTCCCAAGAGAATGATGAAAGGAGAACCACCTTGTAAGAAGGACCTCAGAAATAAAGTAAATAAACAAATAAGTAAGTAATTTTTCATATGTGATTAAGGGAAGACAACGAGATGATCATTCTTCAAAGTCCCTGATAAAACAGCTGTCACCAGAACCAGCATCCAGCTCCTGAGTGCCATAACTATGTCGGCAAAGGTAGGGTGACAGGCCCTGGCTCCTCCTTACTTGGTGGACCAGTAGAACCAAAGAGGCTGAACAGTTGTGCAGAGGAGCAGGATCCTCCTAGCATAGACTGTTCTGCCAGTTATTTGAACACCAGCATATTGCAATATTTGGAAGGTGATGGGTTTTGCTTATTCTTCATGTCATAGCAGACACATGAAACTAAAGAGGGACACAGAATGTACTGAAGGCAGTAGATTCTTTAAAAGTGAAAGAGACAATCCCAAAGACTAGTAAATGTTTGAGAATTAAAAGTACAGTGATGCGCACTGTATACTCACAATCAGTTCTGGAAAAAAGTAGTCAGTTTAGCTCCCAGCAGAAATACAGTCCAGGCTATAGTGATAGCTGAATCTTCCAGTATATTTACCATCAGTTTCACATAGATCAATTCATCTGTTCAGAATTTTTGATAAATGAATAAAGGAATCCCACTTCAGACTTAAGGCTTAAGTTTCTTTGATGTGTCTACCTTAAGAAAATAGTTGATACTCATCACTAGGAATTTATATTTTAAGAACAAAACAAATACAGCTGATAACCTAGCCACACTGGCAAGTTTGGATACTATTGGCAAGAACCCATTAATTTAGTATATTTTATTATGGATATGTTATTTGGTGTGACTATTTGGCTCTTAGATCAGTAACAAAGTGAGCAAATCATTTTAGTAAGGAGGTAAGAACATGTAGCAGCTTTTGTAGGTGGTACTTCTGTTTTTGCGATCTGGAGTAAGTTGCAGCTTCAAGAACCAGCTCCAACAACAATAGCAGCAGTAACGACAGCCTACTAAATCAGCTAAAATTTGTACGAAGTATCCAAGTGGAACTATGGATTTCTTTGAATTTTATTGAAAAAATTTAGCACAAATTACTTAAATCAGCCTAATTCAGTTTTCATCCATCCATTTTTCAGTTCATGAATGCAGTCTTGTCCATAGACAAAAAATAAAATCGATTTTAAAGAAAAAAGTAAATAAAACCAACAGATGAATGAAAATATGATTTGCATGAATCACAATTCTAGTAAATAATGATGTGAACAAAAGGAAAAGACATTTTTTCTGTATTCTATAGATGATCTTCTGCCTCTAAGAATCTAAACAGACTTCTAGCAACCACATGACGCAGAAATTAAATTGGGTGTGGCAGAAACTGAAATAAGAGGGCATCATCACCGCTTTTGTCTTAATTTACAACATTCCCAAACCAGACTGCTTCAAGTTCAGTAAAACTCAACTGAATCATCAGCCAGGTCCCAAACCCAGGTACCCCCAGCCCTGCCCATGGACCAGGACCCCATTTCAGACCCCTGGGGCCATCAGTCCATGTCCCAGTGATGCCACAACAAACGTACCTGTCTCCAGCCATACCTCCTGGATCCGCATAGATCTGGACCGTGGGCAGCCCGTCTTCTGGGTGGGCACCGCAGTCATCCATTGCAGCCCTTCCTCTGGTCTCTTTGGCCCCATCTGCGTTAGCTCCTGACGGGAGCTCCTGGATGGTCCCCAGCCCTGATTCTTCAATTTCCATGTTGATAGACACTGCTACAGTCCCCAGTTCTGCCCACCGTGGTCGGACCCTGTGGGATGGCACCCATTAGTAAGGGTCCACCTCCACTCCCAGCTTGCCTGCCTTCAGGAGCACTCAGTGCTCACTATGCCCTGACAATTAGTCTTGAGGGTGGCAAGAAGGAGAGGAGAGAGCAGCCGTCTTCACCCAGAGTCCTACAGAGAAGTTGCTGCTCCAGAGTGTAAAGGGAGGTCCCATCTTCCCGTCATCTTGAGCCACCCCCATGGGTCGACCTCTCCTGGGTCCAGCTCCTCAGAGTGCAGGACGTGCCCCGACTCCCCTCCTCTCCCCACCTCTGCTCCCACAAGACACCTTGGTATTCAGAAGACCGTATGGTCCTCATAAGGGCCGATCCAAACTCAGAATTAAACAGGGATGTCTCTGGTGTTTCGGTCACTTATGGTTTGTAAAATGGACCAAGTGCTTGTCTGTAAGGAGGATATGGAAAGAAGTCTTACTCAACAGGTTTTTATTAACAACAGCTCAATTCCATACACTACAAGAAGTGACATGTAAAATGGGAGCAGGGGTGAAGAGGAAAGACAGTTTTGATGCCGCTACATCTTTTGCTAATGAAATCCACATTGACAATCCAGGAGAGACACCAGATAAAGAAATAAATTGAAACTACATTCTACACCTAAAGGGGATTTCCCCATGTCAAGGCTGAGCCAACTGGGCCACGAAGGTATTTTGAATAACGGCTGTTCATGTCAAAAAAAGGAAGAGAAAAGAAAAAAATAATTAGGAGTGCTAACAACTTTTTGGGGAAGTGGGGAGTTGAGCGCTAAAATCATGCCAAGAAGAATTACAATATTAGTTTATCACTTTGGGATACTTTTGAGTTAAAAAAAAAAAAGTGTCATAACTTTAAAAGAAAAATGAAGTGGTTTTTATTGTATGACTAAAGGTACTGAAAGATATAATTATTTGCCTCCCTTGGTAATTTTGTTCTACAAAAGGAACAGGTTTGCAGTTTCTGCTTAGGCTCTCCCTTCTTTTATGATATTCTTTTTTCCTATTTCCATCTCTCCCCCATATTACTCCACAGTACTATTTGTCCCTCCCCCAGGTCTAGGAAAGCAACAAATTTTGATACAATGATTCTTTTCCTTTCCTCCTTGTATTTTTTTTCCTTTTGCTGCCTTATTTTCCCATCATTTCCTTAACTCCCTCCCTCTAGACTTTTCCTCATTTCCAGCTCCATTTTCTGATTGTCTATTTGTCTAGAACCCAGCTTCTGATCACTTTTCTGCATATTTTGTCACTTCTTTCTTTAGTTCTTCTCTTCCTCTTCATGCCCTTCAACTTCCCCATCCATACAATCACTAGGTAAGATGAAAAAATGGTAAGAAGAGGAGAGAACAGTCATACCCTGTACCAGACCTGGCTGCCTCTCCCTTCCTCTGTGTATTGGGTTTCTGTGGCAAGGTTTTGGTAGTGGGGGGGGGTTACAGGGGTGGCTTCTGTGAGAAGCTGCTGGAA
>JANZLQ010000013.1:27220151-27236464 GCA_026212715.1 Elanus axillaris | reverse complement strand
CTGTCTAGCGAAGGGGGGGGGAGTGATAGAACGACTTGGTGGGCACCTGGCGTCCAGCCATGGTCAACCCATCACACTCTGGCACCAGATAGCAGTAGTAATCAAGGGAATGTTTTTTTCAAAGGGTAGGAGTCTTCGGCATCCGTCTCCTACTCATGGGGAAAAGAGAAGGAAGCCACTGATATTGCTGCTTCCTTTTACTAGAAAGACAAATCTGCTTTTGTTCCCCCAGGAAGCAAGGCAAGAACATTTGCTTGGAAACCAGAGCTCACTACATCAAATGTTGTTGATATTCCTCTTGCTTGCAATAATGTCAGGAGTCCCAGAAATTCCTTCAGGAGTAGGGGTGACAGCTTTGAACTGTCCTACTGCAGAATCCTTTCTTCTACTGCTTCTGAGAAAGGTGAGTTACAGTACAAGTAAGCAAGATTTTTTTAGCTGAGTGAAATTGTCTAACTGCTCCAGGGGAGAAAAAGACAGAGGTTTCGTGGTGGAGCAATTCTACTACTTAATATCAGTCACCGATCACTCCCAAGACCACTGTGTGGGCACTCTCAGCCCCAACTTCCAGCTAAGGAAGTCCAAATCCATCTCCCCATGGAGTGCCTAATCTCGGCACAGGAGGTTATTCCAAGCTGCACAGCGCTGATCAGCTTCATTTTTATGAACTTCCTAAATGCGCATTCAGCCAGAGAGACCCCCTTCTTTAGAGCATGGGAGGGGAGACGCATGTGTTTTAATTGCTGGTCTGACCTGGAAGATTAATTGAAACCATCCTCCCTCCTGAGAGCACCGCACTGTGAGAATACAGAAATATTCTCATTTACTTCCCGCTTCATCACTGAAATCAATGCAAGACTTTCTACTGACTTGGGGCTTGAATAAGCTGCTGTGTAATTATATTACAGTACTTTATACTGCTATACTTTTATATGCTATACTGTAATTATACAGCATAGAATTAATTGCATGCAAATGTGTTAGCGCATCATTAATAAGATTTATCAAGTATTCTTCCAAGTAAATTACAATAAAGGATCGTAACATGGTAAGGATGCAGCATGACATAATTTTTTGGAAAGCCCGAATGGAGTATTAGGGCTTTTGGATTGTCACAATCATTATGCTACCTAAAGCAATACTCGAAGAGTCCATTCAGAAAAGCACACGCACAACCATAATCGCTTAGCCAAGACCCACAGATGTTGCTGAAACAAGTGTGTTCTCAAGTGCTGCCTTAAAGCAGAATTTTCTCTGCACCAGGCCTTAAGCTTTCCACGTCTGTGCATATCTGTCTACAAGCCGCTATAATATATTGTACACCCTAGGCTTAATCTTGAGCAGTCTACAGCCTTAGAAATACCAGAAAAACCCTTCTCATTGGTCTCTACTTTTAAGAAAGTAAATTTAAAGTATTTCATCTTCCTATAGTGCTTCAATTTGTACCTCAAACAGTCTTTCTACTGTGCCTCACTGTTCTTCCTCTAATTGCTGCTATCGGATGCCAGTTTTTTTCAGGGTAGAGATCGATGTGCATTCTGTAAACCATCAGGCATGATTCTGGTACTTAATATAGAGTAACAAGAAGAAAAAAGTTCTGTAAACAAAACAGGGAACATGCCAGAATGGAATGCCTGACACATTGCTGTATGGGAGTCTTCTGCACACTCCAGCCAACACATTTTTGCACCTTGCAAGTCCAGCGAATCATCCATACTGTAAAGGGGCAATAAAGTTTTGCTCTGGTAATTTAATTTATCAAACAACAACATAAAGCAGTATTTCTTGAAGTTATGGCTAGCAAAGTTCTTAAGAAAATCCTTAATGTCAGTTCAGAGGAGCTTAACACTTGTGACGACTCATTAGAAATATGAGCTACGAAATCTATGCCAGCAAAACCCAATAATATGTGAATTAAGGTAAGGCCAGAACACACAGGTTTAATCCTGCAGATTTACATGTTTAAATAGGTTCCACTTATAATTAAATTTCACACTGTTTCTGACAGGAAGGAAAAAAAAATAGCCTCTATTGCTGATAATATATTTGCTACACAGTTTTGGCAGCTTTGATCAGCTTTGTCATTTCAGGCATCCAGTAGTTTTCATATTGATTCAGGCATTAATCAGAACACATTTTTTATTTTAGAATTAGCATACCAAAACTGGTTTGTGAGTTGTCATGCTAATATGTTCTATCAAAGACTAAATTAACATTTTACCGCTGTTAACCAGAGGCAATGCTTCATATACAATTCAGATGATGTTGCCAAACTTTCCACAATACCAGCTGCTTAAATTTGAGGGGGGGCTTAATATCTGTGGACCTGAAGAAATATCTTTTGAAAATAACCTAACAAGAAAGCCTCCCACAGTCCAGCACCAGTATTCCCAGGGCTAAGGAAGCCCCATACTGTTCCTCAGCTCTATTGTATTTCCAGTAGTGAGGTAAAGGACAATGTTCTACATACTGCCGTGCAGCACCCCTTTCCATTATCAGCTTCCTTTCATTTTTTCAAACTTCTTTTAGTCTCAAAGGTATTATGAAAAAGGATAGGAGGGCAAGAAGGGAGGAGGGAACTGGTAACCCACCGTATCTGAACTTCTTTCCTGGGAGCGAAAGAGAACGACCAAGCAGTATGACTATTTTGCTGCTTTCCACTGTCTTCACCTGCAAACTGCTGCCCTTCTTCTAAAGCAACTGTTCAATGCTAACAGTCCCCATTACACATTAGTGTTTTGCTGGCAGAATTCCTGGCTCTCAACCCCAGAGGTTTCCTATGGCAAGCTTCCCCATTTCATCCCACCTGTAAATGCACAGATGACGCAGGCAGCTACTGCCTGCCAGGGAGTACTCACCGATCGCCACCCAGGCAAACTCGCTTGACTTCTGCGAGACCTGCCTAACAACGTTCAGCAGGCTAGCCGAGAAATTGTGCCAGCAGAAGTTGGTATCTTCTACATATATGAAGAATCTTTTGCCAGGAATCTGATGGCAACAGTTGAGGGTAGATGGAAGTTTTCACTTTTCTTCTGAGAATGGCTCCTATCCACAATGGGGAGCACAGCTGAAGTACTTCATTTAGACTTAGAATAGCCATTATCTAGGTTTAAAATCAGATTTACAGTTTAATTTAACATAAAATGTACATGTATTTAGAGCAACAGATGCACTCATTTATCACCCTAACATAAATAATTATGAATTGAAAATAATTAAATCTAGATAGTGCCAAACACAATTACCCAGGAAGTTGACTTGCTCCCAAAATTCCCTGTCTCCTTTACCACCTTTAAGTACCCAAAAGTATCAAAAAGACTTTTTCACCAAGGTGAGGACATCACCAAATTTTGGCAACATCAGACCAGAGGCACAAAAACCCTGACTCTTATACTGTCCCAGGCAATGTGCAAAGAAATACCAACTGCAGCAATAATGGCGAAGAACAACAGCTTGGCTGTTCCTCAACTATTATGTGCATTCACTCGGAGATCCGCGGGAAGCCTGTACAGACCTGAAAGGAACCATGTTCCCATCAAGTTGCTCTCCCCATAAGAAAACTGCCAGAACCCCCGTTAGCCTCCCTCTATAGATGTCGCATGTTTAGCAATAATTTAATGTTTAAGGGAATAGGACTTGGATGCCACTGCCAATGTCTATATCCACAAAGAAGGTCACAGCTCCTTAGCCAAACACCAGAAATTCAAGGCTATCTGGGTTTCTGCTGTGACATAATTATCAAATAGCAGCTGGGAGTTTATAATCACATCTTAGCTGTGAGTACTGTTAACTGATGGTAGATATATTTCTTCCTACAGAGGAGCTAAGATTAATTCCTCTCTCTCCTCTGGCTACTTTCCCAACCTGTCATCACAATCTCAGTTAATCTGAGTTGAGCCTCAGCCAACTAATTCATATCTCTGCTGTGCTCTTCTTTGCGAACCGAGGTGTCGTGTCATCCATCGTGGGTGGAAGACTCGGAGTCATACATGTGCTCTTTATCAATAGGCTAAAAATAACCAGATCTCATCCTTCCTAAGGGTAGGATTCATTCATTTTAACTACCTAAAGTCCAATCTGGTCTCCTGTACCTCTTCACAAAGGCAAAATAGAGTAATAAGCAGATCCAGAAGGCAAGATGTTCTACCTAGTTTAAACTTACTCTTCTTTCAATGCCTGCTTCTCCCTCTTGATCATCAGGAGAGTCAAAGTGTCTAGCTCAGACTTCCCAAGTATTTTTGACCCCCGAGTTAGACCCCAAAGTAACTCCCAAATGGCCCCTGTTCTTGTAGAAGAGAAGTGGAAATGAAAGCAGTGTCCAGCAGTATGCACACTAGAAAGATGTTTGGGGAAAAAAAGATTACCCACACTTATCTGCCGAAATCTGTCTAAGAGGAAGAAAGAAGGCACTAAAAAAGAGTTTCATCTTACTCCGAACAGAGATACCACTAAGTCACTTACAGTCCTTCACAAGCAACAGCATTGAAAGCAGCTGTAAGGTTTAAAGCAACTGAAAAAAAAAATTGACACGAAGTCATCAACTACTCCTTACACAAATGTTATCAACCACTTCAATCTCTCTGGCACAGCCATCCTCATTTCTTATATCCCAGCGCTCCAAGCCCTCAGTTTTAGAAGCTACATACATTTCACATCATATTGAGGCAGGCTGCAGTGCCCTGAAGATGATGCAGTTCTTCATCAGCTTCAAGTTAGATTTTTTCCAGAGACCTTCTCAAGTCATGGCGTTACAGAAAAGAAAAAAACAACCAAACACTTGCTTAATTCCTCAAAGAGATATAAAACCAAGAATACTTTCTTACAATGAGTAAATGATGTATTTGAAAAATATGGTTTTTACTTAAAGATATTTGATATTCAGAGTTTGCTACTGTTAGTAAGCATTCTCTTTTGGAACACATACAGCATTTAAACCTCAATAAATGGTGAATGTCTCCTCTGTCTTGGTTTAACCATTCAAGAAGAGACCTTGCTATTTAAACAACCCATTTAGCTTTTTAGAGTCCAAGTTCTGCAATGAAGAATGTGTAAATTTAGGCACTGTTTGCTCATGTAGAAAAGTTCTTCCTTTTCTAGCTTTCAGATGTCCTGGCTAAATAAATGTGTTTTCCTTCCCTGCCAAAATCCCCCCTGCCCCCACCAACAGCAAGCAATCTCGTACCAACAGCAAGCAAAAAAAGAACTGAGAGAAAACCTTATTCTTAATATTTTGACTGTGACACTACTTCTGAGCATTACAGTGAGATTTCCTAAAGAGTCGGTGCCTAGCAATGCAAAACAATGAAAATAAACCTATTTCCTAACGTACCTAGCTGTTTCTCTTGTACTTTCAAGGGACGCATCTAACCTGCAGAGAGAATTTTGAAGATGCTACTGCCCACTCTCTGCACCTTTGGGAGCCCAACTACCATTGAACCAATGCAGATGACAGTATCGCTATTGATCTAGCACACTGTAATTGCTACTCAGTTATGAGACAAGCACAAAATACTGCTACAGCCCTTCACACATAAGATGCAACACAGCACACAGGATCGGTAAAAGAGCATGGAGTATTTGACTTACAAGCCACCAGCCAAAGCTGCTTACTCCATCATTAGTGTGAAAGAAAGCCTTGTAGTAGTTCCATAATCTCGGCATCAACTCATCACCCACAGGGCAAGGCAGCTTGCTGAAGAAACAGAGCCCAGAGACTTGCTGCTTTTCAGCCTGCTGAGCCGTTTGTATCAGTGCTGTACTTTCAAAGGTGCTTCTGCTTGGGAAACTATCAAACTCCTGTTTTCAGAAGAAATCTGCTCTTTCATCAAGTCACTTACAAAAATAAAACAAAACATTAATCAGGCAGTCAAAGCAGTTAACCCGCTGGTAGTGTGAGGTGGGGTATATTTAAAAAAGGCTTTCTTTAACCCAGGCAAGCAAATCTCTCGAAGTAGTCCCTGCAGAGGGAAAACATGCTCTCCAAAGGGCAATTGAGAGCAGGTTCTGAAACACAGGTGATCTGACTTCCCCGCTAAAGGAGCCTGTTGACTGTAAGTCAGCTTTTCTCAAGCTCCCTGCAAGCCTGACCTTTTCTAGGTTTCATTGCCTTTGTACTACTCCTGTCCCCAAAGAGGGGAAAAGCTACTACCTTTGATTGATGGCCACAACTCCTCTCCTAGGGAGTGAGGAAGAGAGAAGCAGCTGCAATTATTGGGAACAACACAGTTCATTTTTCACCCATCGCACGGGAGCTAAGCTGATGCCTGCAATTAGAGGTTGTTACTTGGTACCTGGCTAGTATAAACAGTAGTAACCAGCAGCTGCAGCTGCTTGGTGCTCCATTACATAGGAGAAACTGAGCTGCTACTCGTAATAAAGCAGCAGAATTTAGTTTTGATTTAACATTTATCCTTTTTTCTTTAGTAGCTAATAGTATTTTGATCCCTTTTAAACATTCCTATCTCTCTTTCACCACAATACTCACTTTGATAAACTGCTGCAGACATACTAAAATTTACTTTTGAAAATACCCTTTTTTCCACAAACCTTCCAGCTATAGAGCGTCACTGTATCTTGTCTAAGCAGCTAATATTTAGGTGACAATCCCATTCAATCACCAATATGTTGCTTGCAATATTTATTTCACTTGCCTTTCTGTGGCAGCTCACCTTGGAGGAGGCTGGCGGGGGGCGTGTGTAATGTTTACAGTAATAACCAGCTGCAATTACTAGTTGAAGATATAAATATGCACCTCCAAACCCTGGAAGAAAGTGAGCTGCTTCAGCCATTAAAGTTAACTAAGAGTGTAAACATTTGAAGACTGTAATGACAGCTTGTTCTTATTTCCCTGCTTGCAGAAATTGAACTGCTTCTGGCTGCTATCAATTAACATGTCCCAACATTTTGTAGGAATGTGGCTGCAGTGACTCCACGTTCATGTGTCAAGATAGAAGCTGTGTGCATCTGAATATCTACCCTTGGCTCTCCTAAGCATGATGACATCTTGGGTTGCTAAAAGTCTCCGTCTGGTACTTCACTGAGCAACAGCTTGTAATAATAATAATAAAAATAACACATTTTTCATAATATGGTAATATGCTTATAGGAAGTCGAATCTATTTCAAGCTGGACAATATAAGGCTACGCAGGAACAACAGGGTTTTTAACTTGATCTCTTTATCCAATATCCAACACCTAAACTAAGGAGTCGAAAGTAAGTCAGAATCTTATATTTCATTTATAAAAAGCACAACTTTTTTTTAAAAGAACTGTTGGAAATGGAAGAAGAGACATATCAATGAATTGCTTAACAGTCTAAATAACTAAAGGAAAAATGATGAAATGTGAGACTGGGTGATCTCTGCCTCTTCTTTAAGTAACTGCTTAGGTGCCTGAGAACCTAGAAATGATCAAACTTTACATCTTTCATGTAAAGTATTTTCTCTTGTTTGCTTTTACTTGGAACATTTTCAGTAATTAAGCTTACACTTCCTATCTTACTGTTTCCTTCAAAAATTAAACTGAGAGTGTTTTGGTGGGGTAGGCTGCCTTCTCCAAACATTTCTGTCACGCTCCGTATTTTGGATGAGACAGATAGTTAGATCTGGAAAAGTTACAGTCATAAGCAACTGCTGCTACAGCTGGCCTTCCTCAGTAGCCCAGATATTCTAGTCATTGCTCTGTGTCTTGAGATGCGACATCGCACTAAATGCTGAAAATTTACAAAGAATAACCAGCAAACATACAACTGAATTCTCCTTTTTAGGGACTTCCCTTGGTGGCTCTAACTCATCCTCATTTCAACGCACACATTAATTTAGCCACAAAATAGATAAGAAGGAGGAAATCACTTCCACAGTACTTAACTCCCACAATCAGGATCTTGGAGTTCACTTCCCAGAGCCTCCAGTCTAACACAATGTGGCATTATCTTACATAAAGGCATTTGAGAAGGTTTTGAGCCATTTAAGTCCAGAAAAATCAGCTGCATTTAAAAAAGCTGTTCATTAATTGCAGTAAGATTTATTCTTTCCCATCTGTTTTATAGTAGTCTTTGATTTCTGTATTAGGGGAAAGTAACAACCTATTTATGACCAACATAAACCCTGCCTCCTGCTCCCTTGTTCAAAAGAAGCAAGACTAAGTTGTCTTTCTTTCCTACCACACTGTTATACATTCAGTTCTTTGAAACAAATGGGGTTCTTTAACCATGCCAAAGCATTTCAGTCAGTTGACAAGATCGTTGCAACAGTTTGAACCGGGTTTCAGATCATCTGCCAGACTTAACATTCAAAATTCTACATCTTTCAAAACAGTTTTAGAAAGCAAGTAGCTTAATGTTTGTCCTGTTTATAGTTAACAATTACAGTACAGTATATTTTCTTTCATTCTGGTGTTATTAATTCTTGTCAATAAATATTGAACTCATTGAGAAGAAGACAATTTCAATCATTTTCAAATTATTTTAAAATTCAGATGACATCAGAAATTTTGGAGGAAGGAATAGGCTCGCAGAACTGAGTAAGTGGTGGAGTTTGCATGCTAGCTCCTATGTCTAGGAATCTAGATTCATTTCTTTCTGAAGATTTCAGTCTAGATCTCATCACCAAGTATTTTGGGTAGAGAATTTTATTTAAGCCGATGGTATTAACTAGGCAAAGAGGGGGCCTGAGCATCCACCTTTTAGTTGACTCCATCAGTCCACAGGATAACCTGGGGGAGGCGGTTTTCACTCCTCCTTGTTGGAACCGTGGAACTTAGAGAAATGAGTGACTAGCCCAAAAAGAGGATGCTCCAGGACAGTAGGAAGGACACTTAGGAGCTACCACCCATGAAGTCTACTTGCTGGTCCTGTAGATATTGACATTGTTCAATTTTCGCTCAGAAACAATCATGATCCTCTCTGTCCCTCAGAGTCTTTGGAAAAAGCATACATACATAATAACCAAATTCTGTTTAGCTTATAAGGAGACTAAACCTCCATATCCCATATTCTAGTTCCCAATAAAATCACTTTTCTTGTAAAAATAAAAGTGAACTTATATCACAGCCAAAGTTAAAAATTTTATATCACCAAATCAAGAAGTTGACAGAGAACACTTGCCTGTGAAAGCTAATAGTGTGCAGAGGAAAAGAGAATGAAATATTCTTTGCTTTAGACTTGTAATAAAACTTTCAGTGCTTCACAGTGCCTCTGGTAGCTCTTCATATCCTCTCTAAGGAGCTGTGACTCATCAGCTGAAGAATGCTAGTCTGGATTAATGGCATTCACCCAGAGCTAACTTTTTTCTTTTTTTTTTTTTTTTTTTTTTGTGAACAAGTGTGTCTGAGGCCATGCCACCTTTTCTTTAGTGCTTACATCCATAACAGAAGTTGAAAACATTATGATTCTGCGTTCCTCAGCATTATTCCACACTTCTAGGAGTAAAATGGCTATGCTGTAAAGCAGGGCAGATGTGATTATGAAACACATTCTTACCTTCACAACTTGCTATTGCTCTGCTCTACACAAATTACTCATGGCTGAAGTTTCACGTTAATGGCACATGGGAGTAGCAAGGGACAAAGCCAATGCAATGAAAGAAACTAATAAAGTAAGGCAGCTCTGGGCCTTCTGGCTCCCTGTGGTATCAGTACTATACTTTAGTTAGATGCACATCCTAAACTTTCTGATAATGTAAACCTGGAACGTCTAATTGGGAACACTCTGGCTAACATATAGATAATTCAAGAAGGCTTGTGATAAAATTGAAGAAACAGCAAGGGAAAGCCCCACTGCACACCAGCTCTCCAAAACATTTTTATGTGGGTTTCTGGATTGCGTGTAGTCTTACCAGATCCTCATGCTCCAAAAAAAGCCCTAATGTGGAACACACAGAGAAGAGAAATAGGGTCAGAAATATTCCTAAGAGTTTTAATTTGCTTTGATGGAAAAATATGTCTCCACAAAGATCTGGGAAGTCTAAAAGATGATATTGCAATGTCAGAATGATGACAGCATTTGTGGCACCGTTGATGCGACTCAATATCAGAGTGACACAATGTCAGTACAAATTATCCTACTATGAAAACAAACACATCAGGAAATTTAAGACCTAATTAACGTTGTGTGTGGAAAGGGAATCCTGGAGCAAGAGATACTAAGAAAAGGTGAGTTGGTGCTGTATCAGTAAATCTGAGGCCTAAATCACGTAGACAAAGAAACATAAACATCGTAAAAAATACATTACTTAGGGCCTCCTCCTCCTTTGAATAGCATCCATCGCAATGAATAGCACTGATTCCCATCCAGACAGAATAGTGCTCACCACCGGAAGGGAGAAGACAAAAAGACGGTGGGTCTATAACTCCTCTCTGCCAGGCCAAATTCTGAGGCTTCCAGAGTGTCTCTGACCCAGACATAAATCAGTGCCTCATTACACAAGTACTTCCAACTGGGGAGATCTGCTGGCTTAATAGTACATTAGTACTATAGTACAACAGTATCATTAGCAATATTAGTACTATTAGTACAATAGTACATAGTACATATGGCCAAAAAAAGGCTACAGAAGAATGAAGAATAAGGCCTGTAATGTGCCAACAATGTAGGATGAGGTGAAAGTTAAGATCCCCACATGTAATTAAAAAAAGCTTTTACGCAATAGGTAGCTCACACTGCTGAAGAGAGACCTTTCAGCCAGAAAGAACCACTGAGACCTTCCCTCATTAAGACCAATCCTCTGAAAGGACTGCAGGACTGAGAGCCGTGTCTGTACGGCTCACGCCCAAACCCAGCCCACATGCTCCGATTATCCCCGTGCTGGCACAGGAGCTTTGCTCAGAGCCAGGTGTACGGCGTGTTTGAAACAACAGAGGCCCCAGATGGGACTGGATGGGAATACCAGTCCTACCTGAACTGTTACCAAGAGTAGTGGGAACATGACCCAGAAGATCAGAAACCAGCATTAGGTGTAAATGTTACAATTGTGAGAATTCAAATATTCGTTACAAAAATGCTTGAACTGCATCGGTGTTTGTGGATGAGGATCCATCTGACATTTAAGAAAAAGGCAGGAAGCCTGCTGGAGTAAAAACGAAGACACAGTCTAAATGTTACATACCAGAGAATCATTAAAGTAAATTAAGAAACTGTTGGAAGGAAGAGCTGAAGGGAAGACTACAAGGTATGCACTTTACCTGTTTCAGTAATTTACAGAAGCTTAATTGTGGAGTTTCCTAACTCAATAACAAGAAGAGAACTTTATATAAGCCCAGGTAATGGCTGCAGGAATATTATGAAGCTGAATAACCAAACCATCAGAAAGTACTTTGAGATGTTCTGCAAAGTACTGCAGAAGTAAAAAAGATCTATACAAGTGTTTACTACCTATGCAAACTTTATTAAGCTGAATTCAGGAATTTGTACTACAGTAAACACTTCTGGCCTTGGGCTTAAAATGTACAGCCAAGCTCTTATTATACTTGTATCTCCACAGCGCTCTTTTTACTTCCCCTTCCCTTCTGCCTCCCGCTATGCATCCTCAGCAACCTTTAGCTTGTTTTTTCACTTGAAAAACTAAATTTGGGAATTTTACAAATGAAAAAAACAAAACCACACACACTTCTATAAGAATGTCCCTTGATGCAAAAGCACACACACACCACACCCCCCCATTTTCTCTTATTGCCTTCCTGGGCTTCTGTTTAGTAAAGTTTCCTGTTCAGGTAGGCATTTTTGGGCGGGGGGGAGTTATAAAAAAAGGAGGGACACCAGTGAGGAAGCTGTAGGGCAGCTTCAGCATACGGTATGCCCAGAGAAGACACTAACGACACAATAAACCGCAACTCATCGTGTCGCACGGCTGTGTTACCTCGCTGCCTCCACTCGCACCAGAGCTCTGAATCAGAAGGCATGAGATAATGCCTACACGACAGATCTCATTCTCCAACTGGTCCATAGCAAAATTTATTTCCAAGGGGACACACCAGGTGAATAAAAACTTTCCTGAGCAGACTAAATATTGGTTTTCTCTGTTCCTGAGTGGTTTCCAAGTTCAGGAACACACAGACCACCCGGTGCAGAAAGGTAAGGGAACTCCCTGCATTTCTGCCTGAAGTCTCAGCTCTCGGATTCAACAGATGATCAACTATTGCCCTGCAACGTAAGCAAAATACAGGCTCGTAAGGCCTTTGCACTGCTGTACATGCACACAGATGGTACAAGGTACCTGAGAGTCTGACCTAGGAATCTGTCTGTTCTGAGGCCCCTTTAAATCCTTTGCTCACTCTCTTGGAGCCCTGAATGAAAATTAAAAAATAAAAAATAAAAGCTTTTAGCTTTGCTTCTTTTTTTAAAAGTCTCCACTACCAAGCAATGTTAAAGTTTCACACAGTGAAGCACCTGAAAAAAACTCTGCTGAAACTCTCTGATTTAGGAAAGAGGCAAAAGAGAAAGAAACCAGGAAAGAAAGGAGAAAGATGGCTCACTTCCACTGTCTTTGAAAAAGAGGAGCAAGGAGGGATTAAAGCATCAGATGAGACAGTTCAGACTCAAAGCACAAGTGACAGACAGAACAGGTTCATCACGCATTAGAGCGTTGGCGTCTGCCGGCTGATTTTTGGCAGCTGCTTCTGCAAGAGCAGCCACTTGCTGCTGCTTTACCAGCCAACGGCTGAGAGCAAAGCCCAGCATCCACAACGCCCGGAAAGCGCTCGGTCGCTCTCCGGCCGGGCTCCTCCTGCTACAGCTCTGCAGGCTGGAGGGCGAGTGCTCTAGTCTGTTTATTCTTGGCTGAATCGCACTGTTTTCAGGTATCATTCACAAGATAGAAAAAAACCACAAGGGCCTTGGCTCAGCAGTAATGAGGCCTGCAGGTAAGCATTTACCATAAAGATATGTCTTTTGTTTTCTTTTGTTTGGGTTTTTGTTCGGTTTATTTTATTTTTTCTTTGCTTTTAAACACCTGAGTTGTCATCATTCAATTTACAAACATTCAAACATTCATTCTAACTCACAAGCTACACGACAAATCAAAATGGGATGCAATTATAAACCTTTATGAAATTAAATAAGAACATCTTATGCAACTGCAACTAAACATACTAAATAGCTGAACATACTAATAGTAAAATTACCCTTTACTACTGCAAATTGGAGCTGGAAACAGGACAGGGTGCTGGTAAGAATCAGTTACAAATGTAAAATTGATCACTAATTGGACAAAACTTCACAGATAATCAACCTAATAACAGCTAATCAAACAAGAGTTACAAGTTAAACAAACGAATCCTTCCCTCCCAGCCCTTCCTTTTGAAACCCTGCTGGCTCTAAAGTGTGAAGCCATTCACTGGTCGTTTAACAGACCAGCCGTTTTTAGAGTCCATCCTTGCTCAAACTGTAGACAGACGTAAGACTGATATCATAAAATAAAGCCTTCAGCACCAGCAACTCCTGTCACAGCACATTACCTCCTCAGCTGTACTGGCACAGCTATCTGAGAGGCTTTGCTGTGAACTAGACCAAGGAACCGATCCAGCTGGAAGTAATCCCATGGATATTTATTTTTTTTTAATTTTTTTTTTTCTTCTCTTCAAGTCAGATCACTTTCCCTGACTAGCTCACAGCAGGAGTGGGAACACGCAGGGAGGTGGCAGTCATCCCTGACCAGTGTCGCTGCTGGGTACTTCAAAAATGCTAGGCTAGAGCCTAGGAACTCATTTATTGAGGCTTGCTCCTTTCAACCAGTTTCAGACTATACATGCAAAAGCAGTCATAGACACTCAACATTTAAAACATGTCCCAGAATCTCTAAACTTTGGAGTGAGGTGCACAGTGTAGCCTCAAGGCTCTGCATGACTACGCCTCCTCCTAGGACTGAATTACATGACACTGATAATGTTGTGATTTCTTTTTTTTTCCCCCAATTACATTATTTCCTCTTCCATTTTTCTCTCTATAGCAGCACGTTTACAGCAGCTAGGCTCAGGTTGCTGGACACTCTGGGCTCTGTCTCCAGTTAATAGAGGAGAACACAGGTATGTTCAGTCTACTCTGCCAGCTGGAGCCTTGAACCAAAGCATCTGTGCTCGACCTGGAACAGCGGAGTTGCGACAGGTTGTCCCACTCCACCTCAGTCTATTCAGGACACTTCAGTGGAAGCTTACACCCATCATTAAGGGCCAGTCTTCCCTGGGTTCCTGGTGTACAGCAAACTCCACGCTGGGGCTCGGATGAGCCGTAAGTGCAAGTTGGAAGATTTATAATGTGTGGTTGTGAGGAAATCTGTCTTGTGAGCATGCACTTAACTGATGGTATAGACATGCTGAGTGTTATTCTGCTGAGAGCAGTTTGTTCCTGCAACATTCAGTTATTGCTTCAGGGGACTTTAAATATCATTACTTGTGGCCCAGATGATCACAGGTATTCAGGCTCATACAAGAAATGTAAGCTTTTTGCAGTGCTATTTCACTGAGACACAGATGGAGCTGTGTGATTTATCTGAAGTCACCCAGGGATACAACAGCAATCAACCTCACCAGCCCTATTCCGAAAAGCACAGCCAGCCTTCATAATAGATGCTGACTAAGTACGCAGTCGGCACGAGGAGTAGAAATGGATTCCTCTGCTGAATTCTGCTTATTGCTATAAACAATTTACATGGATAGCAGCTTGTTGTGGGGTTGATGATTCATTGAGATGTCTTACTAGATCATGCTTGCAGTGAAAGGAGGAAGCCAAGAGTCTAACTTTGCCTGGTCTCTGTGAGGCTGGTGGGGTGGCTGTATTTTGGCTAACTTGTCAGCAATTCCAACCCCAGGTTTCTAAACTGTAGCAGCAGACTCAGTGGCAGGTGGCTGAAAGCCCCTCACAGAGAGGCGGGAGTTGTGGAAAAAGGCATAAAATTGTCAACTGTGAGTTATGCTCGTAGTCCCAAGATGATGTCACCTCACTGAAGCCACGTACGCAGTGCTCGTCGCGTCTCCACTGTCTGGCATTATTTGCACTTGGTCTTTTAAAGTCTCCTTGATGATGATCTCAGCCCCAGTTCTCATTTATGCTAAGATCTTTTATACAACTTGATCATTACAAAGGTCTTGTACCTTTCATTGGCACCTGCTGTACGATTGTTTTTCATTGGCAGCGCAGTCTAGAAAGACCTCGAGATAAATGGGATTCAGGTCCCTGCTCTGCCCTGTGTACTGCACTCTCAAACGTATGTTGTGGAGTCTATAATAGTTTGCTGTAACAAGCAATTCACTGTGTAATGGGTGATGAATGAGTTATAACATTTTACTGCTCTTGGCTAAGTACATAAAGTGGCATGTGCAGTGAGCATATTTCAGGATTTATTCAAGTTTGATCATTGAAACACTCGTGTTCTTTGCAGGAGGCAATACAAAACAAAGACTTCAATGTTTTTTAATAAAATTGGGGCGTTCTTTGAAAGGATTTGCTCTGGTTTTGCCATTTTGGAGTATTGACTACAAAGTAGTTTGGCAGAGTTATGCTTAAACGTTGTTCTAACATTTGCCACTGTGCATAACTTGAGGGGAAGAGGGTTGTTTGTGAGATTCCTCTTACAGATACGGCTGTGTTGGGTGCTGCAGGGAGGCTGCCCATGTCAGGGAAGCAGGAGGAGACAGTGACCAGTGGCAGGATCTACCAAGAACTGGACAACCCTACAGACTTCTTCTGTAGGCTTTCTCCACACACATTTGACTTAGATCTGTGGTGTATCAGAGCGATGTCGTTGCTGACACTAGCACCTGCTTACATTGTCACCCTTATTCGCTCTCTGCCATTTAGTCTTCTTTCTGTTACAGACAGTGGGTTTCTCTAGGGGGAAGGAACTGCCTTATACCTGCCCTACACTAACAAATTTAGAGGACTACTGTTGTAATATTACGGCAGTGGTAATTGTAAAAATAACCTGTGGGCTGATGCAGTGACCACAATTTGTCCTCACAGCTATTTTAAGCCAGAGGTTTTTCCTAAATCTCAACAACTTCACTCCCGAGACTCAATCGCACTAAGGACAAAGCGCTCTTCTTACCTCCCTTTTAGGTTAACATCATTAGATTTCCATTAAAAGCTGCCATTTGGCTGGTTTGCACCCACAGCAGAAAGCTGTTATCAGGCCCTATCGCTCCTTCCTTCTTTCCAGTCCTAATGCCCACATTCCCCTGTTTGAGTCAACATCAGGATGGTGACACCGAATGTCTTCTATTTCAATTTCATGCCAGGCTGCTGCCTGGTGGTTATCTGTTTGGTCCCTGACAGCAGCAAAACTCACCCGATGTGAAAGTCAAACAACAGAGAAACTCAGCAGTTA
>JANZLQ010000013.1:27182787-27220051 GCA_026212715.1 Elanus axillaris | reverse complement strand
GGGGGGGACGGGGGGGGGGGACGACGGGACGACAACGACAACAAAACCAAACCAAACCAAACCAAACCAAACCAAACCATGACACCAAAACACACACACACACAAAAATCCCACCTTTTCTGTATGTGCTATAATAACACAAGTACTCACTGATGGGAGAGCGTGTACTTCCCCTGATATCAGATACATGAACTGTTTTTTGTTTTAATCAGAGAGCATACTCGTCCTCATCTAACTTAATGTGCTGACTTAGCTTTACCTGGTCATCTTTTCCTCTTACAGAGTGCTGCGAATCCGGTTTTATGCTTGTGAAGTCAGAGCTTGCCATCAACAAAGGGCTAAAGAGCAAATGTGATTGGAACAAAGCTGTACTGTCAGCAACATTTTCTTCTTGATTCTGAATCTGCAAACGACCACACAGCTTTACATAATTCCCACATTTTCATGGATGAGGATTATACGCATTTTCTTGCACAGGGAAATTATAGAACCCTGGCCAGTGTATTCCTTTTCTGGCAATTTATCACACTGATATAATTTAAAGATGCTTTCTCCGATTCGTTTTTTCACCATCAACAGGAAGATGAAAGCCTGAAAAACACACCTAGCTGAGTGCTTTCCTGTTGCTTTATTTTGTCTTATTAAACCTTTTTCCTAAATACAAAGTAGGAAAGCACTTAAAATCTGGATGACAAAAATCTGGAGCTACAATAAACTGCTTTTAAAATTATAACTCCACAGATACTCCACACTGACTTTAACTCTATGAAAATAAGCTGATCAAACAGTATTACACCATTGGCCCACAGGTGTGAATATTCATAAAATACCACAGGCAACATGTTTTTCTCCTGTTAACCTTGACCATGACAGCATCGATTTCCTGCATCTATAAGCAATGTTCAAGGCTCTCTCGGACAAAGTGTTGCCCACAAGCATTGGGTTAAACCCCATAGCATTAGACATTCGATTTCAGCTATTCAAGGTTTAAAAATGCGTGCTGTTCGGGGCATAGAGCAAGAGTAAGGAGTGTGCTGCAGGCCTGATGTTCCCAAAGTCAGTGAACCACGACAAGAAACCAGAAGATACTGCAAGAAGTTGCTTGCTGAGCAGGAGATCTCATAGAGATTCCCCGTCTCTGCCCGAGCCTGGTGTGCACGAACGGGCTCTGCAGCCTCTTCCTCGCTGCCTCCAGTTTCCAAGGTCAGCTCTGATGTTGCACAGCAGTATAACCTCGGATCAGAGCGCTGTATAAACATCTGCGCTGGTAGATAAAGCTGTGAGAAGCCCTGTGCACTTTGTCTCAGGAGCTGCCTTTGCCTCGGGCCTTTGCTGCAGCTGCGCTGTAGCTACGCTGGCATCTGACCCTGTTTTCTTCCCATCCCGACCTTGCATGGCTGATTTTGACTTCCCAGCTGGATCTCAGACCTGCCTCATCACCACGGACTCGTGTCTCAGGACACGGCGCCATGGGAAAAACCTTACAATCTCCGGCCCTGACTTTCACGGGAGACTTTAACCGTCTGGAAGGGCGACATGTCAGGGTACAAGTAATCCAATTTCTGGAGTAGGTTTGGGAGAGTATTTTGCCAGAGAAGCTGGACAGGCTGAGGGAAATGCTCATCCAGATCTTCTCTTCATAAGTAAGGAAGAACTGTCTGGGGATGTAGTGTTAGATGGCAGCCTTGCCCAGACTGTCTATGAGATTGGCGGATCTGATCTGGAAGTGAGGAAGGCAAATAATAATAATAACGATAATAGCCCTTGACTTCCCGGGAACAAACTCGGTTGGTTCAGGGACCTGATCAGCAGGATCCCATGGGAAACCGCCCCAAAGAGCAAAGGTGCCCGGGAGACCTGCGCGGTGTTCGGGTGCAAAACCAGTCGGTCTCAGCATCCGTGGCAAGAAGCAGTGTATGGCAGCAGACCAGTGTGGCTGAATTGGGAGCGCCTGGCTGAGCCCATCCCACCAGGGCAGGCAGACAGAAGGGGAATAAGCGGGTTCTGCCCCTGCGGAACCGCTGCCCAGGTGGGCAGGGATGGAATCGGCAAGGACGAATACTGGCTGAATGGGGACGGTGGTGTGGGATGTGCAGGGCAGCAAGGGCTTCAACAGCTGCATGGGCAGCAAAAAGACGATCGGGGAAAAATGTTGGCCCGCTGCTAGTTGGTGAGGGCAATCTAGTGACAAAGGATATAGCAAAGCCTCAAAACATTCCTTGTCTTGGCCTTTACTCGCAAGGTCTGCTCTCAGGTTTCCCATGTCATTGTGCTTCGTCACAGAGCTTGGGAGTGAGAGAAGTTCATGGTAGGTGAAGACAAAGCTGGGGACCACTTAAGTAACATACACAAATGTATGGGAATGAATGGGATACCTCTGAGGGTGCTGGGTCTGCTCTCCGTGCTGTGTCGCACTAAGATCCAAATGTGCCAAAATTAAAACATGTACAATATTCACAGGCAACCACAAATACATGAGAGAAAGCTGCAGTCAAGAAAGCAGAACTGAAGGAAGCCTGAGAATTCAAGGATCAGTCACAAACTATTCTCACCAACGCCTCCTGCAGAGCTCCCTCTTCCCTTTCAGAGCCACTTCAGGCTATTTGACCCCGGTGATTCGACTCTCTCTTGGCCCTCAGGAACACTACCTAGGAGTCAAGCTTCCATGACTGTCCCAGCTTCCTAGAGGCCTTTCTGGACAGGCTTACTGAAAACCATCTGGATCAGTTCCAGCTTGCTTTAAGAGAGCACGAGTGGGCAGACATTCAAACAAGTAGCAATGGGTTGGGGAAAGGCAGCCTACTGTATTGTTGGGGTCGCAGTAACTGATTGTAAAATAATGATCACTTTGAGATAAAGTTTACTTCTTCTGACACAGATGAGTCTTTTGGGCTTGGGACATACCTTAAAGTAATATTATGAACATGGGCATTGTTTTTAGGTATGAAAAATGTTGCTGTGATGGTATCATAATATCAAGGCATCATAATATCAAAGTATTAACAGCCGTGGAAGTTCTAGTTCCACAAGATTTGTAGTGTTCATAATGTCAAGTACCAGGAATACCAAAAACCATAGGACAGAGTTTCTAATTTGGGTCAACTCATTCTTATCACATAGCAGAGATATGGAAAATATTGCCCAGCAAGGTGCCACTGCACAATTTTACACCCTGGAGAGTTGTACTCAGTTCTACAGGATCCATATATAGGTAATTCATGAATCTTCTCTAACTAGCCACCCACATGTCCATTACTGAGCTTGTGAGTCAATACTACTAATTCACAGTGACATCAGTTGGTGGCTGGGGATTGTCCCTCACAGTGTGCCACTGCTTAACTCATGTTTATGACACTAATTACACTGGAAAATGCTAAATAATTCAAGCTCTCCTGGACTCACACACAGACATCAGTAAGGTTTATTCATGCCCATTAAGCACTGACCCACACTGGAAGCTGTGCGCGGTGCACGCTGCCCCAGTTTTCAACACAGAAAATGGCAATTCCTGATATAGCTGAGGCTGACAGACAAGTTGTTTGTTCTGGACTTGTCTTTTTTTCCTGATGAGAAATCTTTCCAGGTGGAATCTGAAAACTCTGCACTGTTATTAGAGGTGCCCAAACATGATCATGGATGAAGCACACAGTATGCCATATGCATGATGTATCTCCTCATTGCCATGCTGGTGGTCTGGAAGCAGCAGACTTAGGGCAGATGTAAGGAGGGCAAAATAGGTTTGCCATTTCCTGCATGTGTTGGGCATCCCGAACAGGTGCTGCACCTGTACATTTACACTAAATCTCATGTACGCAAGAGCTGCAAACTCATGTGCATTTGTGAGTCACCTGGAGAGTACACACAGGCTAGGAACTGTAATACAACGTGGTCTGACAGCCCTTTGAGAAAACGTGCAATGGTGTTACTGTTCTGAAAATGGCATTGCCAGAGCCAAATCACTTTCACAAGTCTTCCGAGCTACGAACTTGCTGCAAAGAGACAAGGAAGAGGAAACTGTGACCTCACGAGACTGCACAAGACTAATTCCATGGCTGGTACCTGAATCCAGAAGTGCTGTGGATATGGTGAGTGACAGGGACCTTGTTCAGGGGTTGGTTTCCACTGTGGCTCACAAGCAGTGGGAGAAGCAAGTACTGTTAATGAGGAAACTGGACCTATTTTCGTTCATCCCTATAGCTCATGAATGCAACAATCTAGTAGTGCTCTTAATTACCAACCTCTGTGCATTTAAAATATATGGATAAAACATAGGTCCAACAGAGAATGACTGAGAGACCAAAGGCCACTTCATTTTGTACATTTAAAGTACTTGGTGCAGTAAGAGCTTGCTATGACTTTGTTTAAATAAAAAAAAAAAAAATCTGACAGTCTGGCATGACTTGAGATAGTGATCTGGAAATTACACTAAAAATCCCCTACATTAGTGAAGAAATAAATTATTTATTGATGTTTTTCTCTCAGCTATACTGATTGGTGTCTTCTGTGTGTTCAGAACAAAGCAGAGATCCTTAACTCTATGGCAATTTTAGGTAAGTTTCAAGACCGCCAAGACAGCAGAGAGGAAATAGCTCAAAACATATTAAAGAAATTTGCCTCAGCCTTAAAATATGCAATAATTTAATTAAGAATAGGAAAGTCAAATTTCATCCACCAGCCCACTCAGCAGCCCACACATTCAAAATATATTACAGCAAGAACTCGGGGTCTCTGTTAATTTTTTGTCATAATAGAGTATTTGGTACCTGCTCTTCTACCTATTCCACATCTTTACTGAGAAATTCAATCTTTGCTGAAATTACATCCCTTCTGAAATATGATAAAATTTTATTCACGTGGTTAGAACAACTAATCTTGCACAAGCCTAAAAGCGGTGGTTTTATTCAGGAAAGAGACGGTGATAGAATAGAATAAAACCAGTGAGACAGATTTCACTCAGCCTGTAGGACTTTGCATCTGAATCTCAAAACGGCAGTCGCCCCACTGTCTTCCCTGCAGCAGGGAGGAAAACAATGCTTTTTCAATGAAAGAACCGCACACACGCAACTAAATGCCATTTTCAGGCAGGCATTTCTATAGCATTTCCCTTGCCTAATTTAAGATTTTTTTCTTTAATTTCATGATGGATGAATTTAGACTTTGAGAGAGTTTATACTACAATGCTGTGACCAGATGTGTGTATCAGAAGAGGGGCTTGGCATGCGCTCTTCCTCATTTACACCTCTAGATTTACCATCTGTCACATGGCATTGGGAGACAGTCACTGAAGTATTTGTGTTCTTCAAACACTGAACAAGGATCTTCATTAGTAAAAGGAACATTGTATTAACCCCAAAGCTACTGTTCTCCTTTTTCCATTTCACTGCAGAGTTTTTGCATAAAATCCCTCGGTGCCTGGCTTCTTGCTGCAAGCCAAGATAAACAGTTTACAACAACATTGCAGCACCAAGTGCACCGTTACATTTACATTGCCTTTAGGATGATAAGAAGTGAGATCATTTTCTTTTTTTATTAATCACATTACCTTCATTTGGCATTTGAAAGTTGTTTCTCCTAACTGAGTAATAGTTAATCAGTCAAAAGGTCCTTTCATTAATTCACTTAATGTTTCCTCCCAGCATATTCTTAATACTTTTCTCCTTCAAATATTGCTTCATTTGTAATTTTATATCCAAACCCTCCGATCTAAACATAAAACCCTAGGAGGTTTTAATATTATTGCTGTTATTCTTCCCTCTGCGTTTTTCCCCATCCAGTGCTTTTTTCTGAATCTAGTAATTTGATCTAGCAAATCAAATCTAGACTGTAACAGACGTTTTAGAAATCAGGCTACTGGAGCTTTTAGCACAACATGGAATTTGCAGCACGGAGTCTCAGAATACCACCATCACGGTTTTTTGTTGCCCTTTTGAGTATCTTTGAAGCACATTTGGGTATCCTATTAAGAGCTATTAAGAGAAGGGTTTATTTCCAGCTATGTTGTTCTTTCAACTTCGACTTCAACTGGAGTAGGATCGAGTCTTTAAATGTGAATTTATTCTGAACAATTGAAGATCAGAAATTAAAGGTTGTTATCTAAGACAATATCCTCAGTTAACTTCCTGCAGTAAACAACATGCAGAGCTCCAATACTTACGCTATGGAAGCATTTGTCCTGTGTATTGTTTCTGGCCATTAGAAATTAATACCATTATTACTAGTCCATTTTACTTGTTTAACCATTTCTTCAGAATCATTACATGGTCTTTGCTAGGATCTACTGACCCACTTTTAAATACAGTTCCAAAATCTACTTGCTTTAGCCATCCATCAGAAATCTATCCAACATTTTTATACCATCAGACACACATTCACACACACACTCAAAAAATTAACAAAACCCAGTTACTTTCTAAGCTTTCAGGAACATCTATATCATTGTTATGGTAAAGTGAATGTAATTGTATTTTCTATTATGACATACAATTCCAAACATAGTTCAGGAAAATACAGGCACTGCCTTTCAGAGCAAACAAACCTGAGGAAATATCTTCCTTTACTTAGGACGTTTCCACAGAGAAAACAGGTAAGATACTGGAATCACCATTATCTCCAACATGCAGCAAATCCCAGTTATGCTGGAAGATGAAGAGCCCACAAGCTTTACTCTGAAGACTTTAGCAAGCATTATTGTTCTGTTTAGAATAAGCACAAAGAAATAGGCACAAACCCAACATCACGCACATTACAAAATAGAGCAAGGCAATGACTGCAGCTCTTCCTGATCCTAAATGAGCAACTCAGTCAGGTGACTGTCCTCTCACACTCCAGATTCAAAATACAACCCTTCTGTTTTCCAGTAATATTCAAATAATTAGGATACCCTTCCTCCTCTCAGTTCACCTTGAACATCTTTTGAGGTTTAATTCCTTCTCTTCTTCCTCCCCTAAGCCAAAAATATTATATACCCCTCACTGATATTCTATTTCCTTAGATTTTCTGATTATTACATTATATTTTATTGTATTATTATATTGTAATATTACTGATACTCTTATTTCCTTTCTCATAGAAAACATTGTCATTGTTCTTAGCATCCTCCACTCCTCAGTCACCTTCTTTTGTTTGGTGTGTCTGATACCTAGTTTGTTGAACTTGATTCTCCAAGACTATGTCAAATTTCTGTCAGATAACATTCTCTCTGATTTTCTGTTTCCTGAAGGTGTGAAGTTTAGATGTTAACTTGGATCAAAAAATACATATCCATCCATAGAAAATGTCAAGGATTAATGCAGTCCTGTTACAGGATCCAGGTAATACTGAATTATTTCTAGAAAACATGCTGTATCTGAACACAAAATAATGCTTAAGTAACCCTGCCTGGGTACGTCAATAAAGATTTCCAGAAGCACCAGGAAAAAAGAGAGAAAACAGAAGAAAGATTATGTTTGGAAATTTAAATAATCATTCGATGAACGAAGTATTGTCGTTTAAAAAGTTAGAATAAAATACCACATGATTTCATCAGTTTGCAGAGAAGAAAACAGAACCCTCTCTAGCTATCCTACAAGATCAGAACAAAAGAGATCAAGCACGATTTACTATATACATTCACATTTTTCTTCAGTTGGGAACACATAAGATTTAGTTACTTGGTCTAAAGATATATAGGAAATGTCTGCAGACACCAAAAGGTATTTAAAAACCTTAAGGCTGCAAGATCAAGTATCGAAAAGTTACAAAATTCTAGGCTTGCTCTTACAAAGCCATTGCTGACGGACGCACACCTGTGGCAGCTCTGATGCTTCTCAGCTGTTAAGAATCTTCAGTGCTTCATTCTGCTCCATCCCAGAAAAAAAGATGGGAGTATTTCAGTTCAACAATTACCTCTTACTGTTCACCTTGAGAGTGAAATCGCCGGACAGTGAGGGTGCTGGGACCCTCGGATTCTGCCTTAGGGGACGCTTTTCTCGCTCAGCCCATGCTGCTGCGTGCCCGTCCCCGCAGCGCTGGGGCAGCCCAGTAACTCCCCGCAGAGGCGTGTGCCCCACAGCCGCGTACGGGGCACAGGAGGGAGAAGACTCGGCCAGGCCTCACTGAAAACCCTTACGGTTCTGGTGGGAACGGACCTCTTTATCCCCAAGGCGAGAGCCACCCGCCTGCGTCTTTACTGCATGATCCTACAAGGCTTGTCCTTGCAGCCAATGCCTCATCCAATGTACCGCTGAGCACGGCGCCCTGGGATGATCCGTCTTTCCGAGACGCATGGAGTCTGAGATGGCTTCTCAACTCCATTTGCATCAGATGTGTACAGTTTCTGCAGTTCAG
This sequence comes from Elanus axillaris, assembly GCA_026212715.1. Classification (NCBI taxonomy): domain Eukaryota; kingdom Metazoa; phylum Chordata; class Aves; order Accipitriformes; family Accipitridae; genus Elanus; species Elanus axillaris. Next base: position 27,211,726 of record JANZLQ010000013.1, on the reverse strand, counting down.
TTACAACCTGGGGATATTTTTTGCTTCTAAAAATCCCTAGGACTGTTCTTTTAACACTAGCGTTATTTTCTATAGCACCATAATTATCTGCTAATTGCACACGTGAAAGAAAAAGTGGTACTACCATTATGGGGGAAGAGAGGAGGCGCACATACATAGGCGACATACTTTTATTTGCTTTTAACGTGCTAGAACCTTTCTTGAAATTTTAAAAGAAACTCCACACTGTGTGGAAGACTAAATGTTCAGGAGAATTTTACTGAACAGCAAATCACATAAAAAAACTTACCTAGAAAAAATGCATACAACCATTTATTCTGCACTCATTAAAGTATATCAGGGTGATCACTTCAAATAATTTAGAACCAATGACAGGAATTTAACATCTCCATTAATAAATCAGATACTAAAAAACTTGACAAACCTTAATTATTGTCAAAATTAAACCTTTTCAGAGACAATTTCTTTCCTAAGTTTTCTATCAAAAATTGTAAGAAATGCATGATACACTGAAGAACAATAAGTGATACAAAACAGTGCAGTGGAGAAAAGCAATAGTAATATGCAGACTGTGCCACTTACCAAAGAAAAGACAATAATGGTTAGTCAAAAAGATGGCGAACAAACTCCACAGTTACGTGGAACGTAGTGCACTTCCAAAGGCAACTTATTCCACCCAAAAAGTATCTGAAATAGTTGGCTTGAATTTTTTTTTTCAAATAATTCTATTACTTTTTATTCACTATGGAGAGAACCAAGATTATTAGTTTAGATATCTAAATTCCAGTAGGTGGGATGACTGTCACCTAGAATTTCTAGGTCCTAAAGTCCAGTTATCTATCTACCTTTAGAACAGTACACATTCATTTTAAAAGTCCCATAAGACTCTCTCATGTGTATCCCCAGGCATAGGTACTTACATGTACAGGTAACTCAGGAGAAAGAAGCTTAAAATGCCGATGTTGGTCTTTAAAAATTCTCTAAATTCCTGAAAAACACATTACTATGAATTACACAGTACAGACAAAGAGGTGAGATAGCACTCTTCAGCTCTCTGGATGTACACACCAGTGACCACCCAACTCAGCATTCCCAACACTAACGGTTATATGGAACATCACAACAGTTAAATTAGCTGTGAGGAAAAACTAACCTAAAATTAAATTAGCTGTGAGGAAAAACTAAACTAAAATTAAATTAGCTGTGAGGAAAAAAAACCCACAACAGAAAACAGAAAATCTAATTTATGGGGATAAAGAAATGTGAATAAATAGACACAGCACTCAAAAGCTGTAGAAACAAAAAGCTATAGAAAATTAATTGTCTCACCAGAAAAAAGTACAATAGATCAGTATTTTAAATTATTATATGGTGACAAGAACCATGTATTTATGAAAGACAGTCAATCCATCCTTTAAATACCTTCTGAAGAGTATCCAAAACTTGGATTCGTGCACCCGAAGCACACATACTCTCACCTCAAAAGAGACAAGTGATGAATATACAAGCTTTGACGGAATTTCCCTCTAATACTCTTTAACATAGGGCAAGCTGTACTCTACAAGAGCAAAGAAGTGGGAAATTACTGGCATCCAGAACAAGGGAAATCACAGAGCTGCACTCCAAAATGCTGGGAGTCACAGTCTTTCTTACACAGTACTGTCCTAAGGTACTTTTCACTTTTAGAACTTGATACGTCTTTGCCCAAATACAACATAGTGCCCTTTTGTTACCAGACAACCTAACGTCTAACAGAGTGTGTATCTCTGTGGCATGTAAAAGTGGTCTTTATTCTTCTTGGAGAAAAGAAGGTTTTCTGAGTGGCATTAATGATAAGTAAGTGAAATATAGGAAGTGAAAATTTAACTAAGAATCAGAGAAAAGTGGAAAAATCTAATATTGGGATTTAAAAAATAAACTTCAAACCTATTATATAGCTTAAGGTCAGCCCAATAATGAATGACACAAGTGGTAAATGCAATTTATGTGACAAGAGATGATCTCATATGGAAACATAGGATAAACACAAGGAGCTTTTACATATTCATTATTGAACATACATACATGAAAGCTGTAATTAATTGCTGCTTTTCAGGCTGCTGTAAATTAAATGAAAAAGAAAAACAGATTTTCAGCCTAAGCTGAAAAACCTCTTATTTGCTATTCTGCAGTTTAAATCAACAGATTTCAATTTTGAGAACCATCCATTCTCACACAAAGTTTCACTAGGTAGTAAAGTATCTTCAGAGATTTCTTCTGATTGACTAGTTACGGTTCACCTTTCCCTCATTTAATTGCATGATCATGCAAGGGAAGATTAAATTAATACCTTTCCTCCTCTAAAGAATGATTCAGTCCAGATTCCCTACATTATTTTTCACTAGATAATCAGACATTTGCAAAAGCTGAAGACTAAATAATTAATCAGTCAATGAGCTGAAAACATGACAAACTAATGAGTCAGGGTTTATGTGAGAGTCACAGCTCCTGTATGACAGAAAACACGTGTGGCACCAATTTATATGTTTATTTAGACTTCACCTTTACAAGTACTCAAAATGAATGTCTATAGCCATTTTAAAGGTCAACAGGATTGAGTATACTGATGTTTTCATATACCAGTCTGAATTATTTTTAAGGCTGCACCTGGTGTGAATGACTTTTGAATCGTTCCTTGATCTTTACTGAAATAGATCAGTTAGCAAAAGAAATTGCATTTCTCAGGAAGTCCCATCTAATGTATGGCGATTTCCATCTCTCTTGGAAAGGTTACGAGACACCTGATCATGTTAATCCACCTGTGCAATAACTTCTTTTTTTTTTAATTCAGAGCGAAACAGGCAATATTTTCCTACTAACTTTGACTCACCAGGGACTGTTGTTACCCTCCGTCTTTAGGGATTTAATCAACTTCTCTTGCAAAACCGAATGTAATAGAAGTATTTTATCCAAAAGTACTGCAAGGAAATGCAGATGAAAAGGACTGTATGTCTAGCAGAAAAAAGAGCAGAAGGAAAACATGACACTGGAAGTTCAAACTGACAGTGAAGTCAGGCCAACTGCCCTGCACATGACAACATATAAACTGCTGTGCAAGGGTACTGTAATGTATTGATATGATATGGAGAGGCTGACTATCCCACTTTGCTCTGTGCCATGTTTTCGTCTATTCCGACTGCTGAAAGCAGAATTGTTCTCAGGTAGAGTCAGTCCACTCCTGCAGTAAACGTCCCAGACTGAACTGCAAAGGCTCTTGGCCTATCTCCCCCTAACACCCTGGTAAGAATGCTTGGGATTATTTCCAAGGGCTGTCCAAGGCCAAAAAAATATGGACAACTGGAGAACAGATAACCACAGAGACTGCGAAGACCACCTTTCTCTGAGGTGTGGTGCAGGGTTTCTTTTTCTTCAAGAACCATGAGAAAGTCTCTCTCACTGCTTTTTCCATGTTGCTGAGCCACGTAGTCCACGCAAACGGAACTGTAAAAATAAAAGCCAAAAGAGAAGGAGAGGAGCTTGGGGGTTTTGTTGCTTTGGCTTTTTTTTTTTTTTTTTAAATTTACAGTGGCACACTGTCTACCTCTATAGCAGCACAACAAACAGCATGTGGGCTCCTGCCTGAGGGTTGTCATGCTAACAATTATACTTTTAGCAAGGTCCCTGTGTCAACTAGAAGCCTCTCAAAGCAAGCCTGGGCACGCATCAGGGCTTTGTATGGGCCAGGAGTCATTTCCAGCAGGTTGTCTGAATAAGGCCATCCTCTTTAGGTGGGTAAGAGAGTTAATGGTATGGACATAGGTCATATCATGCCAGCTGGTCATAAAGAACCAGCCTGGCCTGTTTTTTTGTTGTTGTTTTTAAACCTGGTAAGTGTAGCTGTTGGATTCAGTCAGCCCAATAGCTAGTCTGTGGCAATACAAATAGAAAATGTTTAGGGAAAGCATCTAAAAAGCAGGAAAGGCACAGAGTGATATTTCCCTTGGTGTATCCTGCTGGCTTCCAACAATCGAAAACCTAAGGATTTCATGAGTCACAGACTGCATCCAGATGCACTGATTTTAATAGCTTCATCTTGTTACTTCCAGCTGTTTTCAGCTTTGCATTTGCCATTTTCTTTAGGCTTAATTTTAGAGTGAGCTCTTGGGCCAAGAGGGGAGCACAGCCTGCTTCTCTTCCAGTTTCTGAGACCAGCTATGCACAAGCTGCGTTGGGTCACACCAGCTCCAGGCTGGATCCAGAAAATTAGGAACTGAGTTCTGGAAAGATCCAAGTACCTGCCTGATTTGTTAGACTTCTCTTTTAGGAAGCCAGTGCCCTGCTTCAGGCTCCCACGCTGAAGAGAAACGATCTCCCTCTGTGACAAGGTGACAGAAGTTCCGTCACGCAGTGGGGTATTTTGGATACTTGAAGTTCAGATGAGCAAAGTTTGATTCTATTTCAAAATGTGATATTTTATTTCAAAATCTAATCAGCACTGTTACGTCATGTGTTTTCTGGGGTTTGTGGATTTTTCATGAACTCTTCCAAAGCTTCCTCTGCTGATAAACTTGTATGGATAATTCAAGGCTTGTATATAAATAATTTACTTTGAAGTTACTTGTTCTCCAGTTTAATTAACATCTTGGTATGGAATTTAAAGTGTGACATCTGCCTGTACAAGAAATGGATTTTTCCAAGTTCAGGAGCTGGTGCCATTGCACAGAGAGAGAGAGGGGCAGAGACCTTTTCAAATGCACAGAGGTTGGAAGAGGAAAGCAGACAAAAGACCTTCTAAATGTCCAAAGGGAGACAGGAGTTTAGGAGAACAGCAGGGGTTGATGGTCTGGAAGGAGAAGTAAGGTCATACTCTCTTTCATCAATTACTCCTTGGAGAAGATAAACCCTATAAGAAAAATACATTTGACTACAGTTCAAGCACACTTTACATTAAGGCAGTTTCTAATACCCTTTAACACCAAGACTGGGCTTTTATCATCTGACACAGGAATCCCTGACAAAAAAAGGATCTAGCAGAGATAAAGCCCTACAGGCCCGTGAACATGAGCAGCGGCAGCAGCAGGTACCGCTGCTGGCGGAGGCAGCTCTCATCCGTGTCTCTGATCATGTGGAGGGGGCTTACAAGCCACCCTTGGCACATGTGCTGCTGGTTACAAAGCTATGATCAAAATATGTTTTTTTAAAGCAAAAAGACAAAAAAGTGTACCTTAGCAGAATCTTAGGCTGTGCATAGTGGTTCTTTTACTTGTATTAAACCCCAGGTTTGTTCATAACAGTTTTTAAATGGTTTTCCAAACATGGTGCCCCCTCCTCATCCAGATGTATGACCGTGTCATGTTTCCTAGTACAAAAGAAATCAAATTAGAAGTAAATCACTTAGAGCAATAATACTACTTATAGACTTTTTCTTTATGACAGAGAAGAAACAGACCTATTACTAGACATATTCTAATTATAGTCTTAAAAGGCTTTAGTAACATAGTCCAAGGTGAATGTTAAATTACCTTTGCCTTGTCTTATGCTGCCTGGGTCTGGGAGGTTGATTGGGGTTATGGCCTAGGCTGTGGAACCTTTATTTTACTGGCAATGTCATTACTTTTTTTAATTTTCTTCTTTAATACAGAAAAAATAATTCTATATTTTTATTTGATTTTGTTTCTAATTTAATTTTCCATCTCATCTGCTTAAGGAAATGAGATGTGAAAACAGTTCCGTACTGTGTGTGAGCACATTAGTTGAGGAATATACTTTCAGACAGTCTAGCTAACACTGCAGCAAGGCTACATTTATCTGTTTTTCCCACCAGATAAATAAAAAAACTTGTGCAAAAAATATTTTTTTTCTTTTCCCATTAATAAAAGAGCTTTAAATACATAAAATAAGATAAATTTCAATGTGGCATGTGAAGAGTGAGTGCCCAGGAAGTCTTAAACTGTCAGTGACCCAGGGGGCTAAGCAGCACATCACTGAGATTTGGAAACATCTTGTCTTTCAGAATTTGCAAAATCCTCTGTCACATTACAAATGCATGTTCTCTGCACAGTTAGGAGGACTGGCTCACTGATCTATGCATCACACCCAAAACAACAGGATTCTGATTTAGACCTCACATCAGTTTCACTTTACTGCGGTTGCAAAGACTCCAGCAGAGTTATTTCAGATATACATACATGCAGCTGAAACCAAGAGAGAGCCACATTCTCTAACATCACTGCATGAGCTCATCGTAATTATCTCCCACACTTCTCTGCTTTCTCATCGCACTCAACAGTTGCCTCTGTTTCCTTTTGTATTGCAAGCTCTCTTGGACAGAGACTACCTATTTACGACTTTCCAGTCAGGGTTTCTGGACTTTTCTGTAAAGCTTATCTGAAATAATAATAGTATTCAGATTGTGTCTAGACAAGGTAGAACCAATTACTGAGCCAAGGCCTTTCCACGATCATGCATTGCCTACAAATTGCATAATAATTATCTGACTTCTCACTGGAATCTATTCTTGCTATTTTTCAGTCATGTGAGTGGCTTGCTGTCAGTCAAAAGCTGACAGCAGTCTAATCCATAGGACCATTTTGCAATTTCTTCTTATGTCCGTAAACTCTCCTGGCAGCCCATCTCAGTCGAGCATAGCAAGTTGCAGTATCCCTTCCGTGTCCTCAAACTTTATGCAGCTTGCTTTGGCTAACCATCAATCCACACTTACCACTCTCTGTGCTGCCATCTGAGTATACCTACTGGCAGTAGAGAAGGAAACACTGGCATGCCTTAAAGGTCATCCAAGCTGATGGATGCTTACTTTCTGTCTTTTGCTGCAGTATCAAGTACTTTCATTTTGCCGGATTTGTTCCAGAAAAGCAGGTCATCTTTCAGAGATCTCTGCACAGATTAAAGAAAAAAAAAAAATCAAAATTCTATTTTGCAGTGGGATTCAAGGTTTTGTGCATTTGTTCTCATTTTGTATCCAACAACCGTGAGATGCTCAACAATGTTTTCAGCTTTCCCATCATCCAGGTAGAGCCCAGAGGTTAGAGCCCTCAGCAGGGATAGGGAATAGCCATGCTCAAGGTGTTTTAAAGCAGGACTAGGAAATGGACTTTCTAAATATTCACTTGTAGGTGGAGAAGCAGCTTGAATTTTGAATGCTAACTGGCAGCAGCTACTTGGGTGTATGTTTGCTGGGGTGAGGGTCTGAAACGGAGCTTCTCAACTCTTCAACTCTCAAGCAGAAGGCGGCTACTTGCTGGCATGGGCTGGTTGCAAATTTTGGTGATACGCAGACTGAACGAAGTGACACATCCAGAATCCTACACCTAATGAGAAAACATGAGGTAGAACCACCAATTGGAAGGCTAATCATGTGTTGTGCTTCTGCACATCAGCTATTTAGACTGGGAAAATGGGAGGCTCGGGGGCCGAGAAAGAAGAGCTGGTGCCAAAAAGAAGTGATCTTGGAAAAGAGAAGGGGGCCTGGAAAGCGGAAGGTGAAGATCCTGGCTGCAGGAAAGATCTTGAAAGAGGGAGAAGATCCTGGAGATCAGAGAGTTGTGTGGAGATGAATGCCAGCGATGCCAAAGGCTGCTCCCCGACAGCAGCGGGGATCTGGCCCGGCTTTCCGCACGACTGTCCGGCGCAGCAGTGGCCTCCCTGCAGGGAAGGGGAGTCGGGACGGGAGGAACATCGAGCTGTGGGGACAGAGTGAGTGCGCGTGTGAAACAACCAGGTAGGGTAAAACCTCCCATCTTGCTGGTCCTTGAATAAACCCAGCATCCAGACCGACCGCAGACTGTGGTTTTCTGTCTCACCTGTGACAACCCTCTACCGGGCTGTCCTTGCTTGCTTTCATCTACTTTCTGTTTTTCCTCCTACCCCTCAGCTAAATCCTGTATGAAAAGCCTCCATTTCAAGAGTCTCCATCGCCTGCAAAGAGTTTGTCAAAAAAAAATCCTACCTATTTCTGAGGCAGCGAATCATTGTAAGAATTCTTTCATTTCCAAAATGAATTCAGAAATTTGTGCTGCCTTAGTGGCTGCTGCCTTCTCTCTCTTTGGAACTATTACTTGCTCGCTAATTGTTTCCAAGGAGCCCGAGATGACTGTGACAAAGGCAGCACTTATTCCTCTTGAGCTTTAGGCCCACACACTTCATTGTTTCAGTGTAATAGACTTACTGCATTCTTCTTCAGAAAGGTCATACAACACTGCCTGTAAGCAATCACTTTTCAGGTGCTGCGGTTGCTATTATTTTCCTCTATGAGTTAAGTGTGTGAATAACGTTAAGGGGAAAAAGTCTATTCAAATAGTTAAATAAAATTAGCTAGCTTGACACTTCATGAATGTAGAGGAATCTGTGGGGAAATTAAAAGACCATAAGGAAGCAAAACTGCAGCTTGTTAATCTGGAAAAAATCTTGCCCAGTACAAGCAAGACTTGTCAGGAGTTACAGAAATTTCTGTGAAAAAATTCAAAATTAATCCAAATACCATAAAACTGACTTAACTGTACCATTTCTTTCCAAGTGAACATATTCTTTGAGTTACCCAACTGTCTGTCAATCCTAGCCTTGCAAAATTTTGATTGGCAAAGTACCTTGAAGCATGGCAAAATTCTCAAAACTGTGTTTACTGACATTTCAAAAAAGCCCTTTTCCATAATTTGAAATGTGGTGTATCCTGCGTTTGTGACAATATGCAATGTTGTAAGATTTTATATTCTTTGTGAAGTGCAAATGTGGCTTTTCTGCCGACTATTACTGAATTAAGCCTCTGCGGACTTTCATTAAAGCTGGACAAAGAATTTTCAAGAGTGGAAAATTCAGCAAAAATGCGGCTTCTATCATCTCAAACTATTTACAAATTTGACTTCAGCTTCACCAAGTCCTTTTAAATGAGAGAAAAGTTTCAGAGCTGGTTTGGTAAAAGTATCAGAGGAGGAACTGGTGATATTCCCCTGTTCTTCAACAGTTCAGCAGTTCAAACCCTCTCAGAGGAAGCAGGACACTCTGGTTTGTATCCATGGGCTGTACAGCCCTGGGAAGGGTTTCAGCAAAGTTTTTGCTTCTCCTTCCTCTCACTCAAATGCATGGCCTGATCAAAGGCTTCAGAAACAGGTCTGTGCTCAGTCCCCCACGTTGAAACCATACCATTTTTCCCACTGAAAGCAGTCAGAAGCTGGTAAAACCAGTGGCTGGACTGGTCACCCTGTCCCACCACCCATGCGGAGCAGGACTAAATGCTAAGGATTAATTTCTAAGGACCCCTAAGAAGTCCAGGACAGCTGGAAATTCTACAAGAAGGGAATCTTGAAGTTGCAGGAACAGGCTGTCCCCATGTCCTAAAACATAAGCCGTCAGGGAAGAAGACAGGCCCAGCTGAACAGAGAGCTTTGGCTGGAACTCAGGAAAAAAAGGAGCATTTATGACCTTTGGAAGAAAGGGCAGGCAACTCAGGAGGATGACAAGGATGTTGTGACACTATGCAGGGAGAAAAGTAGAAGGGCCAAAGCCCAGCTAGAACTTAATCTGGCTACTGCCGTAAAAGACAATAAAAAATGTTTCTATAAATAAACATATATATATAAACTCTAAACAGCTCTGTCATCCAGAACAGGATGCTAACCCGTGGTCAACTTGTTTGGAATTAGTATCCTTTAGGTTAATTATTTTTTAGAAAACTCCTGCAGTTACATTTTCCTCCTAAACTGTTTCCAAAGAAGTTACTGTATGTTAACTGAGCAGGATTTTTTAGATCAATTAGATTACACTCATCATCATTTCCTATATTAATTTTAAAGTTGGCTTCAGTGTCACTGATTTAGAGACCCACCTTCAAGGACCCACTAAAAACATACATCTAGGGAATGATTCAAGAAAGAGATGCACACACATTTCCTTGTGTTCTAACTTCTCTCACTTTTGTTATATAAAACACAACAGCAGAAACATTTTCTTCCTTCTCTTCCAGCATCATTTTTTCAGGTAGTCATTTCCCTGACATGCTGAATCTACCCAAGACTTGGCTTTTGTATTTTGAATGTTTTGTTTCTCTCTAAAGATTTCGTCCTCTGAAGAACTGAAGGACTCACATTACCTTCTCCAGTTCTTCTTGCTGCTTTAAAACACTTTGAAATGTAAAAGTTAATAACTATGCACATTCTTTACAAATGTCTGCATACTTAAAAAAAGTAAAACTATTTTTGGAGAGGATCTTTATTCAGCAGTCCAATGAAAACCTGGGCCCTCTTGCAACCTTTTAACAATTGCCTGTTAATTCCTAGAAAGTCCTTGTAAACACTTTTATTGTTTTCCCATGCAATTAAAGTATTCTTTTACAAATTAGACTTCATCAGAAAATAAAAAAAAAAAGAAAACACTATTTAATAATCATTTTCTCCCATTTCATTTTGCAAAGACAAGACTTTACAGGCAGTAAATTAATTAAATTTTTATATTTTATATTTTTAATCCCCCAAATTAAATAGAGCCTAGCATGACTTTGCTACCCAACCCATTAAACTTCATGATGGGTTCTGTCGAACAGGGAAAAAATACTCCCACCAACCATCTTTCTTCCCTCCTTCCCCAGAATGATGCTCCAGCCCAGGTATATTCTCTGCTTTCAAAGACAGAGTTCTTCTCCTGAACGGTTTGGAAGCACTGATCTCACAAACAGAAGGTATGGTTTCACTTTTACATCTAAAACCTTTCAGGCTCTGAAGGGTCTTGTTCACATGTACGATAAAATGCAAGCTGTGCGTTGTTTGCAGCGTTTATGCACAGCCTACATCTGTGATAGGAAAATTTTGATGGATTACTAAGGAAGAGAGGTGGTACAATAATCTATGCAGCAGTAATTTTGTAAAATAAAACAGCAGCTACTAAAATAGAGAATTCAAGGGCTAAATATTAAATGAACATTGTGGTTGTGATTTTACAAGAGAAAATACATAAACTTTAAAAAATTGTATGAAGTTGCAAAGCTTGGAGTGGGTTTTAAAATTTAGCTACTGTAGGGGATCTATAGGAAGGAGATGATATTCTAAGACATTCTTTTCTGCTTAGACCTTGAGCAGCTTGAAACTGTTCTTTTAGGATTAAATACACCATAAAAATTTCTCATGTCTTTAGTCAGTAGAAGCCTCAGATGGAATCCTTGGAAGCTGGCTAATATGGATAAATAAATGAAAAACCTATTTTGCAGTTTCTTGGACTTCTTGAATCTGCATCTGAAAACTGAATACAGTTAAGATACCTGGTAGGGCATCTTGCAAAAAAAATAAAAAAAAAAATAATTGCCTCTTATAAATAGTACACTGACACAAGTACTTCCAAAGAGAAATAAGTGTAAAGGTTTTAGAAGCATCTCATTAATTTACTCATCAAAGTACCTTGAAGAAAAGTACCTTTCAGGAAATGATAGAATTTGATCAAATCCATACCCCCCAAACACTCTTCCTGCTCAGATATGTCCTTGGGAATTCTGAGTGTTTTGAAATATTAGAAAGGTTTTAATGACTGTGCCAAATAAAGGAAATAAGGAATCCACTGCAATTCAACCAGAAGTCTGGTCCCACTAGGTTTGAGAATACAATTAGAGCCTGAAGAGGATAAAGGAGAAATGTGTAAAGACTCTGACTAATAAATGCGTTAGAAAATCCAAATCTCTTTCATTTCTAAGTAAAAACATTCATCGTTTTCAGAATATCTAGAACAAAATGGACCTTCCATCCTGAAACCAAAACAACCTTTTTGCACCAGCTCCATTGAAATGATTCTCCCTCCTCTTATTCAGCCAGTCATAACTGGACTGATGTTAACAGAGGGAGGCTTGTGAGGATTTCTTCCTCACTTTTAACTATTTAGAAAGTTCTCGGCCCACATCTTAAGAGAGCTTTGAGAACATCTTGGTCCTTGCTTGCTAAGGCCTCAGTTACAAAGTTACGGTAGTGTTATAGAATTTTCAGTCATGGGTTTCTCTAGGTTTGTTTTATTAACAACTCGGAGTTGGACCACCACCGCAGTGAATGGCCACCTTCCAAAAATGTCTGTCTTATATACCTTTTTACCACCCATTATCCCAGTCCAAAGTCTTTGTAATTTTCCAGTTGATCTCAGTTCCCATGTCGTTATCATTCATCATCATCTTATCTCATCCATTCTTCTTTTGTTCTGTCCCGTCATCATCCTGTGGGTTTCGAAGTCTGTCTTGGGTCAGTCATCTTCTCAATCCCTTTACTTTGAAGTTTCGTACCTACACAATTCTGAAAAAAACTCTGGTTGTTCCATTAACTATTCCACATTTATCTTTGTAAGCTCTACATATTTTAATCACTCCCCAGCTATGCACCTGTGTCTTGCTGAGTTTTCATATTTTGTTTGATCTGTCTCTACTAATTAGCTTGACTGGGTTTTAATCCGGTCCTGGATTGGGGCTATACAGGGGGGCGGGCTGTGAACACTGTTCATGGCCTATTTAGCAGCTCTGTTGCCATTAATAACCTTAACCCATTCTATATTAATTTCTAACAGTCTTATAGTCCTAAATTTTCTAAAATCTTCTACAGGTAGGCAGGTCTGGAGTATATTAGATTGATACTTTTCATAGCTGACTTCCACTTTTTCACTACTCTTACTTCTCTTCTTCAGTAGCATATTATGGTTCCTCAACACATGGGGCTGTGATCCTGTAGAGCCAGTAGAAAATACCTCAGTGATATAAAGCTTTGCCAGAAAAACCAATCAAGGACACACACACCTTGCCAACACAAATGTTATACCTGCTTCAAGGCTTGCTGGCATCATACTCTACCGATCTGGTTAAAAGGGTCCCCAGTGCAATGTCGTAAGTGATGGATTTTGAGTGCTCACTGAACTGAACCCATCACTTTCTGTTTTGTATGTGCTACTAAGGCAAAAGCCATAGCTGTCTACCAAGGAAACAAAAGAAATCTTGTAAATATTTACAGGAAAAACTAAGCATGTTTGGAGAAATTCAAAATAAATTAACTTTAGAAAAAAACCATCAAGCCATATGCAATGCAAGTATTAGCTGTATATCAGAGGTGTGTGCAAAACAATTAAAATTCAATTAAGGAACTAAATTACCTTTTTATCAAATTACAGGGATTTAGGATTTCTGTTAGTGCATTACAGGTTGTTAGCAATTAATTGATGTCATTTAGTATTGATATGTAATTAAGTTCAAAAAGTAACTTTTATTTCCAGTAGAAAAGCTTTCCTGATTATGTTATGAAACTTAATAAGGTAGAGAAACCACAAAGGCATTCCCCTCCCTCTCTTGACAAGTAGCAATCTATATTGTCTTAGTTTGACAGGCAATGGTTTATATCTACATAATTTTAAACTAATTACTTATCTTATCTTTTACATTATAAAAGCATGCTTTTAGTTGTGTAATTTCTCCCAAGAAAAATTCTATCAAACTAAATTACAGGATGAAAATAGATGCATGAAACAGAATAGGTAGGCATAAGTTCTAAAACAAATACCCAGCAATTTGTATTCACATTGGAATAACAGTCTAAGCTGAACATTAAATTTGAACATTTTATTAATTTCCTAGTTCTAGCCTTTTTCTATTTTGAACTAGAGAAAAATGTGTTGGTAACCAGTATACTTATGACATCTTTTATTTTCCTACTTCCAGATGATTCTTTAAAAACTGTTGCCAAAATCCATTATTAATTGTGGCAGAAAAGACCCTGGGGTCCTGGTGGTTAACAAGGCACCCATGAGCCAGCAGCGTACCCTCCTGCCAAAGACGCTCCTTCTCCTCTGTGCAGCACTGGTGAGGGCACATCTGGATGCTGTGTCCCTTCCTGGGCTCCCCAGTACAAGAGACATGGACATACTGGAGTGATGCCAGCAAAAGGCCAGAAGAATGATTAAGAGACTGGAGCATCTCTTGTATGAGGAGAGGCTAAGAAAGCTGGGGCTGTTTAGCCTAGAGAAGAGAAAGTTTAGGGGGATCTTATCTATGTGCACAAATACTAGATGGTGGGGTGTAAAGAGGACTAGTGAGACTTTCCTCAGTGGTGGCTAGTGAAAGACCATAGAATCATCGTAGAATCATAGAATCATTTGGGTTAGGAAGGGACCTTTAAAGATCATCTAGTCCAACCCCCCTGCAATAAGCAGGGACATCTTCAACTAGACCAGGTTGCTCAGAGCCCCATCCAACCTGATCTTGAATGTTTCCAGGAACAGGGCATCTACAGCCTCTCCGGGTGACCTGTTCCCATGTTTTACCTCCTCATCGGTAAAAAGTTTCTTCTTTACATCTAGACTAGATCTACCCTCTTTTGGTTTAAAACCATTACCTCTTGCCCTATCGCTACAGGCCTTTTACTTTTTTTAGTAAAGTCTGTCCTCACCTTTCTTATAACCCCTCTTTAAGTATTGAAAGGCCATAACAAGGTCTTCCCGGAGCCTTCTCTTCTCCAAGCTGAATAACCCCAGCTCTCTCAGCCTGTCCTCACAGGAGAGGTGCTCCAGCCCTCTGATCATTTTTGTGGCCCCCCTCTGGACCTGCTCCAACAGGTCTGCGTCTTTCTTTACCTGGTGACCCCAGAGCTCAAGACAGTGCTACAGGTGGGTCTCGCCAGAGCGGAGTAGAGGAGAAGAATCCCCTCCCTCAACCTGCTGGTCATGCTGCTTCGGATGCAGCTCAGGATACAGTTGGCTTTCTGGGCCATGACTGCACCTTGCCAGCTTATGTCCAGTTTTTGATCCACTAAGGGGCAACGGGGACAAGTCAAAACAAGAAAATTGCATCTGAACACAAGAAAAAGCTTTTTTATCGTATGGGCTACCCAGGGACGCAGTAAAGTCTCCATCCTTGGAGATATTCAAAACCCAATTGAACGTGGTTCTGGGCATCCTGTGCTCTGAGCAGGGGCGGTGGACTGGGTGATCTCCAGAGGTCCCTTTCAACCTCTGCTGTGCTGCGATTCTGCAAATACAAGTAATTTCCGGTGTCTGAGCACAACCAGTTGAGATTACTGTGATTTTTGCTATTGATTCCAAAAGGGCATGATCAGATCTAATGGATGGGTTAGTGGCCTTTTAATAGCATGAGCTTGTTAATGTAGTGAATTCAAAGTTACAGAACAACACTGGTGTCCTTAATTATTTTGTTGCCTTAAAGGTCAATACAAAAATGGTCTGAAATAGTGAGAAAAACACACATCAGATTGCAAATGATAGCTGTGAGTTAAAAGCCATGGAGCTGACCTGTCTGAGTAAATGGAAAGATAATTATTTCTCAGAAAGTCTGTGTGTGAATTAACCTTGATATAAAACGAATGACAGATGCCTGTGTCGTGGTTTAACCCCAGCCGGCAACTAAGTGCCATGCAGTCGTTTGCTCGCTCCTCCCCCACCATGGGATGGGGGAGAGAATCGAGGGGGGAAAAAAAAGTAAAACTCTTGGGTTTAGATAGTTTAATAGGACAGAAAAGGAAGGGAAAATACTACTGCTACTACTTATCATAATAGGTTATACAAAACAAGTGGTGGACAATACAATTGCTCACCACCTACTGACTGATGCCCGGCCAATCCCCGAGCTGCAGTGCCCCCAGCCAACTCCTCCCAGTATACATACTGGGCATGATGCAATATGGTATGGTATGGAATACCCCTTTGGCCAGTTCAGGTCAGCTGCCCTGGCTGTGTCCCATCCCAGCTTCTTGTGCACCCCCAGCCTCCACCCACAGGGCAGTACGAGAAGCTGAAAAGCCCTTGATTTAGTATAAACACTGCTTAGCATCAACTAAAACATCAGTGTGTTATCAACATTCTTCTCATCCTAAATCCAAAACAGAGCACTGTACCAGTTACAAAGAAGAAAACTAACTTTATTCCAGCCAAAACCAGGACAGCTTGAATTTACAGGAAGCAGAACATCAGCTTCGTGATATTCAGTTCTTGTAGCTGAGTATTCTATTGTCTACTGTTCAGTTACAGCAGTCTCTCTCCTCTAAAGGAAAACGTTTACTTTTTTCCAAGACACTTCTCTGCTCTAAAGCAAGGGGAGCTTTCAGCACAGAAACTACCATCAGAGGCTATGGCTGCTAAGATCCATTTGTTTTACTTGCTTCAAACTTGCTTTGCATGCAAATGAGATTGCTAAATGCAGAGGTTTACGGTGTTTCATATTTTTTCTGCAGCAAAGGATTCAAAGTCCAGGAGTGCGTGAGCATATTACAAAATACAACACTGACAAGTACAGTCTTTTGATTCTTTACCCATTGACTCATCCTGCAAAACCTTTTTTTTCTATCACCTGCCCCTCACCCCCACCTCAAAAATCTACATTAAAGTCCTCTGATCAAGGTCACACTGATATGAGTGGATTAAGGTTTGGCATTCAGTCTGGGTCAGCAGTATCCCTTGGGCTGCAATATGCCTAAATTTAATTTACCATATGATCTAACAGTGAGACTTTTGAACTGTAGTCCATCTCCCTTGCTTCCAAACAGCTGACATTTCTGAAATTCTCATTTTTTTTTCCACATCATTTGGTAAATTTTTATTATTTTTTTTTTCCTAAGGGAGGACTCATTCCTTCACCCAGAAATCTAACAGGGTTTTTCCCCATATGCAAGCAGGTACATTTTAAGTATTTAACCTCAGTATCTCTACCACTAGTAACAGCAAGACAGCAAGCTTTGAAGATTTTGCAGATCACCCCCCTCAGAATAATTCTGTAATAAAGTCAACAGTACACTTTTGCAAGATGCCTACCCTGGATTATCAACAAAGTAAAATTCAAACCATTAGCACTGAGTATATCAGTATAAATCAATAACTCTCTGAGCAAAAAGATTCCCTCGTCTAGATTACAACTGCAGTAGACTGTGAACAATTCCAGCACTGGATAAAACGTTCAAATTCAGTAGCACTGGTATTTCCATTACAGAAAATTGTTTTGTGACTTTCATCTCTATGACACAAAGAGTAGCAAATTTAATTTCAGTATCTCTTCATTTCCTTTCCTAAATATTAAGTCAGGTTAGCAAGACTGATAACAGAGCCTCTAAAGTTGGGGCTCAGTTTGTAAACTACCATCTGTGAGAAGTTCATATCTGATCTCTTTAGATTTCTTTTTTTCTCATCTACATGATACCAAAGAATAGTTTGCAAGATGGTAGCACACAACAGAAAATGTGTGTAACTTGATACAGACTATAAACATTAATTCATTCTTTTCCAGTATAGTATTAGTGCTCTGTCCAGTCCTACTAACGCTAAAAATTATGGGAGAATATAAAAAGGAACAAGATGGAACATTTGAGTTTGTACCATGAGAAGTTAAATGAAACATCTTTTGTTTATTTATGAGGTTAAGGTCCAACCTAGTAAGAGTTTACATGCATTATCATATATTTTTTGCAAGTAAAAACGCTTACACTTAGAAAAAAGACAAAAGAAGATCTAATGAAAGAAGTGAAATCTAGAAAAATGGAGACTAAAAATAAATAATTAGTGGCAACAAGGACATTACCCTCCAGAACAATTTACTAATATTACAGGCTTGATATCACCTGATATCTTCATTAAAAACTAAATATTTTGCTCAAGCAAAAGTTACAAACTACAGAAAGTACCATATGCCAGTTTCACAGAAAATATATGCAAGACACTGGTAAGACTTTTCTGGCCCTCACATGCAGCTCTAACTTGATACGTTCTTGTCAATCCTCTCTGATCATGCAGTGGCACCCCAAATAGTACTTTGGCATCAGCAGTGTAAGTCAGAAGGAATTTAAGGACCTGAGTTTTTTACAACAAATCAAAACCCCTGCTTAGGTGACCAAGAGGCCATAACTGCCTAAGTTTTCACAAGATATCTTGCTGTTACACATACCACAGGCACTTACACCACCATTAAACACGCAGGTCTTTCTGTCCCCACCGCTGATTCCGCAGGTAGGCTCAATGCAAGATTAACATGCAGTGATACCACTGAGTACAACATAAAATATAGCAGCTGTTGTTACTTACGTTAAAAAAAAGGCAGCAGAAGAACAGTGTTAGTGACCTTTTATGTAATATCCTCATGATGAGATCCCCTACCCAGCAAGTGGGAGTACTGGGTTTTTCCCACTAAGCTATTCAATAGGTTATAAAATCTGTTCATGTGAACTTTAAAACAAAAAGCTTCTAACAGCTCTTAGTTGTGCTCCTCTCTGAGGATTTTGAGTGACAAAACCAAGAAATAAAACCAGTAGGACAAAAAGATATTTGTATCAGAATGAATTAGAGTGCTGCTTTTCCTGCTCCCTGACTTCATCACACTGGGCTCAAACAGTTCTCGCATCAAAACAACGATAAGCAGGAGTGACTGACACCGGGAGAGGAGGAGACGGCAAGAGATATGAGCACTGACTGATGAGACAGCTGGCAACTGTCACAGCTCTCCGAATGCAGAAATGACAAATGCACCTTCAGAGTACCCAAGCACCATGGTCTCCAGCACCGCGCACGTTCCCCCGCGCTGCTTAGAGATGATACGCATCTATGGTAGCTAGTGGCTTATGGTTAAAAAAGTCTGAGGAGAGGGGAGAACACATGAAAAAACAAGATATTACACTGTAAAAGGGGAAACCTCTACATTTAATCTTTGCTTTCTTTATTCTCTACCCTTTTGATTGTTCCATCTCACATACAGCAAGGCTTCCAGAAACAACCACCGTTTGCATCTGAGATTCAAAATTCTAGCTATAAGGCACCGTGACAGCCAGCCACAAGTGATGTAGCACCATTACTTTTCAGTTCCATATACATATAGGTGTCCGCATATCAACTTATGACACATACATCAGATCTCAGAACAGGCAGCACAACATTTGTGATGTTTATAGAGTCAATTCGCTAACATGGATTTAGCAATGGAAGGAAGGATCAAAGTAATTTCTTTTTCAAGTAGTACAGTCAATTTTGTTTGTCTGCACTGGTTTTGGAAGGAAGCTATCGTAATGTATAGTCTTAATGAAAAGTTTCTGTGCCAATTCCCTGTTGTCTTTATTGACAAAAATCTGAAATTTCTATCTGTGTTGAATTTAACAATAACTCCCTGAGGTAATACTTTACATTTTGACTTGATGTCCATAAAATGTCAGAAATTACATCTCTACATGCTTATTCAAATCAATATTGTCCTTGACAAGAGACAATAAAGAACAAATGACACACAGTTGAACATCTCAACGAGAAAAATACAGATATGAGTAATTACAGGCATCCAACCCACTTTATCTTGCTACAACTAGGATTAACTACATAAAGAAGGGAAAGAGAAAAGAAGGAGGGCTCTCATTAAATAAGTACCAGTCCAGTTTCTCTCTTTCTCCTCACTTATTTATCTTACAGCTCTATTCACTGCTTACTGTCCACCATGCAAACACAGAAAAGTAGTGATTTTCTTCTGGGCTTCTCTGTAATGGTCTCAGCAAGTAACCTTAGATCTGAATCTTAAAACAAGGTAAGATGATATTATACATTTGCCCTTCTTTGGGTCAACATACCACACCCTAAGGTAAGCGTCAAAAAGGGGCCAGCTAGACCTCGCGCTAGAAGTGTCCATTGCTCACACACAGAATAACGAGAAAGCAGCTACGCTGCTATGTCCGAAAATGACTTCAGCCCATTGTCACCTATAGTTGTTGAAATAAATCCTCCCGCTAATGTAGCATGTAGACACTCAAGTCACCCAAGTGGTCAGCAAACACCCTGACTGACACAGTGAGGTTTGATGAGCAGTCTTGGTGCCACCAGCCAGCTCCATCAGGCTTGGATGTTCCGCCATGGAGGCTCCTCCATCCTGGCAGAGCCGGAGGGGCAACAACCCTCACACATCTCAGTGCCTTTGGGTCCCCAACCCCTGAGATCACTGTGCTGTTTGAAGTCCTCAGGAGTCCTCCCAGACGTGCTTCAAGGAGTTTTCACTCATTTGCACAACGATAAACCTTTCCAGCACATGAACTTTCTGGAAGGTAACACTTGCCCTCGTACGTACTTCTAGGAGTCCAGTATAAGGTTGCAAAGCCCATCACGGGACTCAAATGCTTACTTCCTTCTGGCTAAGCCTGAACTGTGTCCTGTGTGTGACTCACTGTACCAGCCTTCTGATTAACCAAAGTGGGTATCTCTTCAAGATGGGCACAGGATAGTTTCTTCCAGGCCAGATGCCTGTTTTTTCTTCTCACTGAAGGTTCATGGAAGCAGTAGAGTTGGTCTAGACTTTGAGCCAGACCTGAAGCAGGGAAACATTTTGAGGTCTTATGATTTAGATGCAGATTTTTGAGGATCTGGATGTCAGTTCTTTATTCATTTCCACAGCATTCCTGTAAAATACATTTCTCTTCCCATAGAACAGGGTACATACGCTCATTTTGGTTTGTACTGAGATTCAGAGTTTACAACTGAATGTCTCAGAAATGTCATCAACTCAGGATGCTCAGTTTGAGAAGACTTGAGAGTGACTTAATGAAGTAATTAGAATTTTAGACAACTTTGTACATGTAAGGGAGAGCTCCCACTGACAACAGTGGCAGCTGGCCAGCACTTTTGGAAGTCAGATAGCAGGTGTGGAGAGCTGTGTAACCAAAAAATGAAGAGCTTGGTATTAGCAACCATGTATGAGAACTTTGGGTAACGGGCCTACTGTTACACAGAAATAATGTGGAATCAACTGGAACAGAATCCTTGACAGTTACTGCTTTGTCCACAAAAAAAAACCAAAAACCCAAATAACTTTCTCTTTGCACTGTTCCTTTCTGGGGTCTGGGGTCTTTCTTCAGTGAATAGAAACTTTGGCATAAAATGCAGGTTTAGAGTGAAGAGAGTAAGAAGAGATTAAGAAAGGGGAGCATAAAAGGAGATTAAACAGAATACAACTTCACAGAATAATAACGTATACAGCATCAGATGAAGGAAAAAAAGCTTTCAGGTATAAGCACTTTGACCTTTGATTTAAAATAGCCATCAGCTTTTGAAATTCTCCTATATGGGGAAGAAAAAAACTTAAATATATTTGGTATGCTGATATGAAATACCTTTTTTAGGTTTTTTTTGCTTTTTGCCACACTGCAATAATAATGATCAACTTTTTCAAAACTTTTCTGTTTACCTTCTGAAGAAATAGGGGGAAAAACCAGTATTGCCAAAGCTATATTCTCTACTCCTTTTTAGCATCTGCAACAAATCAGGTAGGAGCTAGAGCCATCAAGATTTTTAAGCATAAACCTTTGGTTCATCTCCAAAAAAGTTCTGTACAATACTCCCACAAAACAAGGATTTATGTGGATAATATAGCACATGATTAAATAATCACAGACAGTATTGTAATGCAAATAACAGAAGGACACAGATGGGGGTTGGTTAATCATAATCACAGAATCTCAGACTGGTGCTAAGATCTTGATTGTCATCGCAGCCAAGAACGAGAAACGTATCTTCTCAGACAGCAGTATCACAGCACCACAGCCATTTCAAAGACAGAGAGGGTATGACAAAGTAGTATGCATTTATGAATATTTGTCATCAGTTTTTTTTTAAAAAGCATCCTTGCAACTGCGTCCCTTAGAACAAACTACATCGCATTCATTTGGTCAGTCTCTTGATCTGTGTATAGGTACAAGAATATGTAATAAACTGACTAAATTCACAGCTATGCAGCTTGCCCCAAAGATGTTTTTTCACAACAGTAGTAACCATATTTTTCTGGTCTTCCTACCAAAACCACCTCAACCAGGCTGAAGTCAGGTAAACTTTTGGTACGAAATTTGTATGTCTCTGGAACTACCACTGAAATAGCACCTCATCTGATGGATGTAATGGTACGCCAAAGACGTGGGAACTTTCATCACTTTACATTTGCAGACACAATGCAGCATAGAAAAAACTACCTGTTTAGAACAGGACCTGGCCTGAGCTACCTTGCAGGATTTTATGTAAAAGACAGGTAAGTAGGGGGTTTATTTTAATTACCCACTCCACCCTAGAAACAGGAACACTGAGACCTGATACAAGGCTTCAGACAGGAGATGCTTTTTCTCCTGCAGGCTGGGTGCAAGGGGCGGGAGGACAACGCTGCCCTCCCACCCCCTCTCTCCTTTCCCTACAAAGACGGAGAGACGGGCCAAAAGTGGGCTTCACAGCCCTGGCTGATGCCCCGTTGTCCTGCCCGGCTGGAGCAGCCTTCCCGTACCCTGGGCCAGCCCTGCTAGGTATCTACACTGTATGGAAATCCACGTAGGCGCAGGCTCTGTTTCCTCAGTACCTGCACGTGACTGATCAGACTAACACAAGACAAACCTTTAGCACATGTAGCAGTTTGATATACCCAGCCCAAAACAGAGGTTGCCCAAAATACACTTCCTCTACACAGAAATTAGCCAGAGGACCTTTGTGGCTCTGCCCACATTGCAGTGCTTACAGCAGCAACTCACTTCATTTAACGTTTCTTGCCCAGAGGAAGAGGAACAGCACTCACAGAATAATAGATCTTTAAGAGGCATTGTCAGGGTATAAGTTTAAATCTTCTTGTATGCCCTGGTAGAGAGGCAAATTCAGAGTTTACAGGAAATTCTTTTGGTCCTACTCTGTCCCAGATGAATCTGTTCATAAAAGCTTGTGTCATGTTGTGTAAAATACAGTTACTTTGAGCTTTGCACTCCACTTAAGAAATGCAATGTATTCCAAATGTCTACGGTTAACACTACATACATCTTTTCCAGCCTGACATATTCATCTACTCATTAAAGTGGAGAGTGACAAAGCACTTAGACGGTGTGTATCTACACGTGTGTAGACAGACAGACATCACGCATTCTAAGTGTTATCTGAAACAGGACTGGGCAACTTTGCAAAACACAACTACTGTTAATAACTCTGCACAAGAAAAGTTAAGAAGGAAAATCAAACATAGCAGTAATTGTATATGTGTGTTTTCTATTTTCTGCTATATCCTGCAGAGTTCAAAAATTACCAGATTGTGACTACAGCCTGCAGACACACCATTCTGTTCCACTGAAAGCTGCTCTGTCAGGCATTTCCTAAGCCCCCTCAGAAAATTTACTTTCCAGAAATACTTTGCAAGGACAAAATGCATGCACAAAGAAGAATAAGCTACCCCCTGTACCACTACTCTAATTTGTAGAGTGTCAGGTGGAAAAACAAATACAAGTTTCAAACAGATGAAAGCTCATGTTAAAAAATTAAGGCTCTCATACACAAATATAAAATCATTTGGAATTATATAAACAGCAGCAGCATCCATCCAGTTTGGATTATGGTGCTAATAACGTTGATAATGATAACTTGGCTTACCTGCTCCCACACTGCTCCTCCGCTGAGCGGTACTACCCAGAATCTCTGGAGATGTCCAATACATGTTTTATTTACATGTTGATGTGTCAGCTCCTGCCTCTCTCACACCTTGCCATGCAAATAAAACATTTATCAAACTCACAGAAGGTTTTGAAAAGCATTTGTTGGCTAAGAAATCGTGTGCTGTAGGTAAGTAATCCTTAGTGAACATTTGCCTGATGGTATTGTACATCTTGCAGGACAGAATTATCTTTCTGGATCTACATGCCAGCTGTGATTGCCAATTCTTTGCTCTTTCATGTGTGCTGCTATCCATGGGTCAGACTCTCTTTTACACTAAGACAATTTTACACCATTCCGGTAAAGTGGTGAAACAACTTAATGGCTGGAGGAGGGTATACTGCACCCTTTATACTGTCAGATTTGTGTAATGACAGCTTTGTACAAGTGAGAAAAGTTTGACTAACATCATTAGTGACATCAATGACGAACAGAAAACTCTCCCTCCTAAAAACACATGCCTTGAAATCTCTCAGAGTTTTGCAATTTGGATGTCCCATGCTGTTCTAGGTCCTTTTTTCACCCTCTAAAAGCAAACAAGATTTCTAAGAACTGTATCAGAGCTGGGTGGGATACTGGAATCACAATCAGAACAGGTAGATTTTGCAGGTTAATTTTTCTTTTCTGTGTCAACTATTCAACAGAAAGTCCCTAGAAAGCCAGTGCTCCCTGCTCTGCTTGACCTGGTCCAGCCAGCACTGACTGCAGATGCAGAACTGAGTGTTCTGCAATACATCGACAAATGGAATTTGTCTAGACCTTGTCAAAACATCTAGCTGAAATATCAGAGAACATCTGCAAGGAAAGTGGTGCTGCTCAGCATTCCACAGTGTAGCAGGAGGGTGGCACTGAGGTCTGTTTTATTTACTTTATATGAATAACCATTTAATCCTTTTTTTTCTTTTTTTCTTGACATCATTATTACATCCTATGGTAATTTGAACTTCTACCAACCTACATCAGTCAACTACAGCCATTTGTTGAGCCCAGGGCTCCACATAAAAATGAAAGTACTTTTTTTTTTTTTTTTGTAAGAAGAAAAATATTTTTCCCATGAGTAATAGGAGCCTGAACACCAAATTGTGGTACTGTTTGTGGCAAATAAGTCCATAACAAGAGCTAAATTACAACTATAAGTGGGTCAAAAAAACAACCCAGAGTTAACCCAGGAGACAGTTAAAAGAGTGTGCCACCCAGAGGAAATGGCATGCTCCTGACTAGAGCATACAGAGTGTGGACTACGGACAAAATACATGCACATCTTAGAGAAACCAAAATACTAGAAAAGAGGGCACCTGGCTCAGAAGAAACGGAAGAACAGCGTTACTTTACATCATCATGCAAAGATCTGCAGAGCCTGCGCAATGTGGGTAAGATGACAATAGCGTGTTTAGCCAAACTGATTTCTTTAAAGACTCCATGGTTGATGTTGCAACGGAGAAGAGTAATACCGCTACAGATGGATAGGTCTTGCATTGTTCAACAATACTCAGCTCAAAACGCAGAATGCATGAAGCCATGTATTCACCGTTTTATAGGCATTAGCACAAGAAGAAAAAATATCAGAAAATGGAAAATTAATTGATAGACTTGAAAGTTTACGATGTAACCTTATCCCTATAAGGGAGTGTGTGAACTGAATATGTGAAAACAAAATAATAAATGGGATATGACAAAATACATAATAGCAACAGTGAGAAATGTATCTATTATAGGCATGAAAGCTCTTCAAGATACTGCTCTCCCTCAAGAAATAGCAGTCACTGGAAGGCTGAGGCTTAACACAGACAAGGAAGACTCTGAGGCCACCTTCTTCCTCATGATGAAGGAATTCTCAGAGGACCATAAAAAGAGAGCTGAAAGATCATCACCATAATTTACATTCAAATAATTTCCTGTAGCCTAAAATAAAGGTTAAAGGAAGACTCACTGCTTGGAAAATCATCGGTTACGAAGAAGAGCTGATAAAGCAAGCATCCTCACTGTTACTTGCCACAGAAGGTAAAAGTCTTCCCTTTTGCATCACCTTGGAAAAAACTGACATAAATGTGAAAAAGGATTATTTTCCACTCTTTGTCATGTGAGAAATCAATGAGACTTCTCAAGTAAAGATGCCTTAGCTAGATTCAGGCAAACGTTCTCAAAACCAGGAAACAGCTTAAACCATTTTCAGTTCTGTCTTTTGGGCTGTATTTCACATACCCCACTGAAAGACAGGACACATTTACGATGCCATGGGACTGTAGCTCCCAGCCTGCAGCGCCCATTTCTTTGAGATTCACGCGGACAACTAACAAACTGATAACCTGTCCACAGTGGCCCTCTTTTCCTGAGGAAATGAACTCTTGGCTGGATTAATTTTACAGGAACCAGCAGCCTTGGCAGCCAGATGTTAGAGGGTAGGAAAATCTTGTGCCGCGGGAAGGACCTACCTCCAGTCTGGGGACTGCAGAGGGTCATCAGCCAGGAGGAAAGTTGTTGGCATTCCATCCCAGCGAACAATATTGCTGGCATATTAGGTCCAGTAATATGACAGATGGACACTGTAGTACATTGGCACTGGCACTGGCCTTTGCTTGCAATTGGAATGAAGTACATGATCTGCTCCTCCAGAAAGGCAGTTAAAGGTTAGACATACCTATTTAGGGGGAAACAACACAACAGAAACAGAAGGAAAACATTTGGGGAGAAAAAGGCACAAAAAGAAAGGATCTGAATAGTTCTAGAAAGACTTTCTGGATAAAAATGAATAAAATGTAAATCCCATGTAATGAAAATGCCATATGAGTTTCTCTTTGTGGAGAAAAAGCAAAAGTATCTACTTCATATACTTAGACAGAAGTACCCAAACATCCTTTGAGCACTCGAAGTCTGTCTGCCATGGCTGCCCAAACAAACAGGATAAGAAGCGAAGGCATGCAACTGAAATGGGATTGTTCAATTTAGTAAAAAATATGAGAACTAGTCCAACATTTACAGAGCAATGACAAAATCTTTAGGTACTCTAAAGAAAGAACAAAGTTGTTCACAAGTATTTCAAGGAATCGAAACAAAGCAGTTTCTATCAGTGCAGAAATGTCATTTTCCTCTGTTTCTCTCCAGTGTGCTGTATGTTACAGCTCTTAGTTTTCCTGTGTTCAACTCCGCATGCAGTAATAGAGCCGAGAAGGAAGATGTCTCATATGTAACATCAGACGCAGTCAGAGGACAGAAGCAGAAAGAGAAGTCACTCAAAAGAAGCTGACTTTGGAATCAGAAGAGATGTTTTTTACTAGTCAGTCTTCAAGACCAGCATTTTTATGGACTGCCAAGACCTATGACTGATGAGTAGGAGAAAATCAAGCTGAGGACGCTAAAGCGGTTAAGGGACAGAGACCACAATGTATGAGGGGAGGCGGACCAAGAGAAAACTAAGGGAAAAGTCTAATTGCTATTTTCTACAATGTAGAGGGAAACTATAGAGAAGATGAAGCCAGACTCATCTCAGAGGTGCACAGCAAAAGGACACAAGTTACAGTAAGTAAACTCAGCCTTGCTGTGAGGAAACCTTTCTCCTCAAGGAGCATGGTTAAGCCCTGGAATAGGTTTCCATCCCTGGAGATTTTCAAAATTCAGATGAACAAAGCCCTGAACAACCTTATTTGAACTTTGGCATTAGCCTCTGAGCAGGACTTTGGACTAGATGACATCCCAACATCCCTTACAATCTATTTTTCTATGATTTCTGTTATTTTCAGATTTTCTTCCTATGATTCTATGATTGTAAGTAGAATTTTACAGGTAAGTTGAATATTCAGAGCCAAACCTTTGAGTGTAAGTACAACCAAGTGAAAGGGAACCCCAGTATTACAAATTACTGAAAAGAGTTGCAGGCTAACAGTATTTCATTTTATGATGCACCTGAGAATCCCATTTCAGGTTTATCTTGTAATAAAAAGCTAGTAATAAAAACCAAATACACCAACATCTGAATTATGCAGCTACAATTTCAGGAACAACTTCAGACAAATCTTAACTTTGTAAAATTTGCAATATTCTGTAGGTCTTAATGTTGCTGTTGCAATAAAAACAGCAGATAAAAATGAGCCACAAATGACTACTCCTTATCTATCAAGCGAGTACAAGGGATTCCTCATAGTTTTGAAGGATTATTCTTTTACTAACTATACTATCTCATAAAGCTCCCTAAATACAATGGGAGATTGATTGTGAGGGTTCTCTTTATTCATGATGAAATATTCCGTTATGATTAGAGGGGTGATTTCTATCACTTGCTCTTAATTTTGCATATGAATCCATAGATGGAATTCTTAAACTTCAGAAGATGAAGATTCTGAGAGATGGTTGCATATGCTTTAATATGGCTTTACTGTTGCCACAGGATTTTCAACGATCTCTCCCTACTCTTCTGTGGAACAGATATATCCCTGCTGATTTTAATTCTGTGTTTCTGTATACTGCACTATTAAACTTGCTCCAGGTTCAGCAGGGTGTAATGGAAGGCAGATTGACAATATTTCTGCACGCTTTGGCTTAGGCATGGACTTTGTTTGCATCCACTGAGGACAGAAGACTGAGCAGTGAGACTGTGCAGACTGGGGTTTTTTTACACCTGTTGCAGGACTGAACTCTCCTGACAGAGGGAATTTCAGTGTGAATATTTTTCTGTGCCATCTTGTTATGTAGAGTCGCTGTCTTTTTAGCACTAGCCACCAGCAAACATCTGTGAATTATAACAGCCACATAATAGAGGCAGCGTGCTTCTACTCCCCACAGTCACAGATGCCGGGACCAGCTCTTTATTGCACACAATTATCTGTAGCAGAATGGTGAATGGGGCCTAACTAGTGCCCACTACATAAATACTTAACCTTGTCTCTTATGTAAATAAAAAGCTCCATTTATTCGGTGCCCACAAGCACAACCTGCCCCTTCTGCAGCAGGGAAAATATGCCTATATTTCTCTTTCTCTGAAGGTACAAAATACTCCATTTATGCTAGATGGCAGCCAGGAAAGTGTCAGCATAGCACAAAACAATTCTTATGAAAACACAGGGGTAACATGAAGCAAGAAGGGCCCTTGAGGAACACCAACACCTGCTGGCAGGACGGTGATCTCAGCAATGCCACCAGTTCCTCTCATGCATTTCCTTGTCCCCACAAAAGAGCTGGATGTTCCAGAGGTGTTTCAACAATTCATGCAACTAATTGTGACATTCGCAATTGGATGAATCACATGTATGTAACGGATTGCAGGGTAAAGAGCAACTCTCACAAGCTATATAGCATAAGCACCAACCACCTGAAAACAGCAAGAGGGATATTTAGTGGGTTTTCACAGAATCTGAAAATCACAGAATGATTTGGCTTGGAAGGGACCTTTAAAAGCATTCTAATCCAACTCCACTGTAATGAGCAGGGACATCTTCCACCAGACCAGGTCGCTCCAAGCCCCGTCCAACCTGGCCTTGGGCACTGCCAGGGATGGGGCAGCCACAGCCTCTCTGGGCAGCCTGGGCCAGGGCCTCACCGC